>OOFE01028765.1:4583-50562 GCA_900323365.1 Monocentris japonica
CCCCCCCCCCCATCCTAATCGTAAAACAACTTACTTTGGGCTGTCTAGGACATAATTAACAAGCCTTAAAACATAAAGGATGTAGCAGAGTGCACCTTTAAGAGCTAAGGGGCTGTTTATCATTGGAAAGGACAAGTGTTTAGGTTACTGAGCTACTACGTGTGCGTATTTTCATGGAAAATATCACAAGCAAAAAGGCATGAAATCCATCAGCAAAGATCCCCGACACACATATTCCATACACCATCGAGGTGGAGCTGCTAAATTGCCGATGCTTGAAAGCCAAGAATGGGATAATCCCTCAAGATGATACTCCCTGCTATCATTGTTACAGATTACTACAAATGTTTACCACTTTTCTGACATTTCCCATTTAGAGTAACTTCCATCCTAAAAGGGGGTCTTGATCTTTTCTAAACAGCAGCGGTGGTGGTGCTGAGAGACAATGTGAGAGTTACAAAACGGTGGACCTGGACTGTATAAAACACTTACTACTGGAGCTCTGTCACATCTCTGCTTATCTCTGGCTCTGGCTCTGTGTGTGTGTGTGTGTGTGTGTGTGTGTGGGTGTGGGTGGGGAGGTGATAGCGGTGGTGGTGGGGCAGTCTGGGCTCTGGGATGCTTCTCCTTGCGCTCAGGCCTGGAACCATTTCAGACCACTTTAATGGACAACAGCAGAGGGGCTATTACCCCCCCATCAGCACCTCCCAGTGTAATCATGAGCCACCTTGGGACTGATGCCAGTGAATACACTTACGCCTCCTTATCACCGACTGACAGTGAAGGGTGAATTTGATACACGGCTCTGAAACCCGGGCCTATAATTCACTCGAGTTGGGCTTTAAGAGGTGTCACCCTGCCTCTGTATCTTGGAAGGCCTTTTCCACTCGCTTGTTTGTTTTCAAATCCACCTTGACACAATTTAAAGGCAGGCTCTGTTAAGATTAGGTGAGAAACAACTCAGTCTGAACTCACAGTTGACCTCTGTGACCTTTGCCCTGGTGACCAACATCCAGGCATTTACTCAATTGCTGCCATATTTCTTTTTTTTCCCCTCACAATGTCATCAGAGAGAGAGAGAGATTGTGAAAAAAAGACAGACATCCCCCATGTCTTAGCGAACAACAGCTTAGACTTGACTCTGTAATGCGGGTTGGATCAATAGGCCTAATAGGTGGTTGGAACAGGGGTCTGCTGTGAGCTGGGTGGTCCCGACCTGGGCTCTGCCTGCCGCATCACTGTTAGTTTGGCCAAATGCTGTTGATTCCAGGGCTCCACTCAGCCAGAGAGAATGCCTGCCATCCTAAAAAACAGCCCCTCTACTGCTAGGATCCACTGTCTTTTTTCTCTCTCCGTCTCTTGTTCCATACACTCTCTCTTCCCGCCCTTTTTCCCTCTCTCCTTTTCCCCCTTTGTCTTTCTGTCAAGATGCTATTGTGTTGATTTCAATTAGGTTTTGTTCGAGCATTTCCATGGACATAATGAGCCTTGTGTACACAACCTGAAACCAAACCAACATCTCTCTGTATAAATCACTGGGAAAATTGTGACGTTTGGTACAAGGTGCCCAAAATCATCTGGCAGGTCCAGAGGAACATCACTTTGCATCCATCAAAGGTTTCCTATCGCAACATTTTGACAACAGTGAGGGGAATGAAACAAAGTGGGATTATTATTGTAAACATTAGCTAACCTGCTTAATTTTTTCTGTGTCAAAGATAATCAGCACCTCTAACCCAAAGTCGAATCAAATCCTATGACTGTTTGAAGCCAAACTGATTTTCCGCGTTCATTTTCTCAAATGTACTTTAACGACTGGCCTTCCAAATCATTGCTGAATGCAAAGAAACGTCATATCCAAATTGTGAAAACAATGTGGAAAATGTGGTGTAACATTTGATTTGCGTTGTTCAAATGACTAACAACTTTCCTATATGCTTCATTTACTTCATGGTGAAAAAAATGGAAAACCCACAATAAAAACAGTGAGGCTTGATTTTTCGAAAAAGTCTGAGTGGACAAAAAATCATTTTCTAGTGAAATTTAAATGCTGCTAAATCTTATTTTTGAAGTTGGCAGAAATATAACTCAACTTGAGTCAAATTTGAGATTTAAAAGTTCAAGGTCAAAGATTCAGAAATATAAAAACCATGAGAACAGAACAGAGACTATTATTGGATGCACCACTGCCAGAATGTTTTTAGTTCCTTTTGGGAAAATCAACCCCGTAAAGTATCTCACATGAATTAATATGACAAAAAACTTTTTTTTTTTTTTTTTTGCTTCGGACTTTAATTTCACGTTTGTGACCTACCTTTTGCTTTCTCTTTTATCTACACTAATGTAGTATCGCTGACAAACTATCAAGCTATGTATAGCTGAAGAGGACTTTTTAAATCAAGGACTCTGACAGTGTTATGTCTACAAGACAAATCCTCCACAATTAACTAAGAGCCTCTATTTACAGCAGAGCAAGATGAATTGGACAAAGTTTTCTGTAAGTCTGTGATATGTAAGATGAAAGCCAATTCATCATGAAAGTCAAATGTGGTTAATGAAAGCTAAGGGCAATTCATTTTTGACGTCCTGCTTTGAAAAACATGAACTTGCTTTCAACATTAAACCCTCTTTTTTAATGTTTTTTCCTTGAACTTCAGTTCTTTAGCTCTCTGAAGAGGGCATGAGCACATCCAACAGAAATGTTTGCTTTTCTTTTTTTGATATGGGTACAGCGATGTGGACGTTTGCTTGTTATTACAATCAGAATTTTCAGAGTTGGTCGAGATAAAGATCCTTTGGCTGTTAGAACGATTAAAATGATTATAACAAGTTGAGCGCTTGATAACAAGTGTTTTTCCTCTTTAGAGAAAGGTGACGGAAGTGATAATGAAGTGGAAAATGGTTCAGAAAAAGACAAAAAGAAAGAAAATCATCATTACTGTCCTCTTTCATTTCCTCTATTTGACTCATGTCTAAAGCAGATGCACAGATCACTATCACGCATCAGCCGTGCGATTTCTATCCATGTTACGTGAAAATAAATACAGCGCAGTAGAGACTGTGTATGAATGTATATTTTCACAAATCCTCCAGTTACAACGGAGCTCTCTAAAGTTAAAGTGGGCCCTAAAATTACCCCAATTAATTATCCGTATCTGGATGTATGGGAGAGGAAGTACGTGCATTCACCCAAGACATGGGAATGCGGAAGGAAAACCAAACAACCAACAAACAAACTCAGACCTGCTCATTCACCCCGGACCTCCAAGCCTTATTGTACGCAGCAGCACAGGGGGAGTCTGACGCAAGTCTTCCAACATGGGTGACCTGCCTCAGGGATACATCCAGGCAGGAATGGGTTACTTACATCACTGGCACAGGCAATGTCAGCCTGCCCTATTCCTGGAGCACACAGGGATACCACAAACCCGCCATCCCACGGAGGAGGCGTTTACGTCCAAATATTTGAGATGGCATTCCTGTGTACCGTCTGAGCCGGGGTTCCCCTGCCAGAATATTACAGATAGAGATGGAAAAGGACGCGGTTTGTGTCAAGATGGATCATGACAGAAACACTGGTATGCGCGCTTCGTGTTAAACCTCCTTGCCAGGCAAAGTTTTGGGTGAAATTGAATCCCGTTTGACATAAGCCCTATATCCAAGTATTCCACTGTGTGTGCCAGCACCACTGTATCACACAGGGTGCCTCTTCTCATCAAAATGAATGGCCATTTAATGACAGGGGTCGTTTCCTTCAACGTCACGTTCATGTTTATCTTTCATCCTAACATCCCATTAAGCGAGGACTCCAGAGTTTATAAACCATCCCTGTAGTCGTCCAGGGTTACAATCACCACGGAGAAATCTCCACAGTATAAACTCCAACCCATGCCTTTCTCTCTCTTTCTCTCTCTCCCTCACTCTCTCCTTCTTACCCCCTTTGCTGTGGATATATCATCAAAGAGAGTGACTGGCTATTACATCAGGTCCAGATTATGTTACTTCTCACCTCATCTCCTCCTGTCCCACCGTTGCTGGTGCTGGTAGCTGACCCACACTGGGCCATGTATCATCCGGAATAGTTGAGGCTTTGAAGTCATAGTGCAGCACTGGTGGCGGTAGTCAGTGTGCAGAAGGAGATGTGGTGGAGAAGGACGCTGACAGCAATGAGTTAGATTAAACAACCACCTCCAGCGGAAGTCAATGCGGAGTGTATTTGTGTGCATGTGTGAACACATCTATCTGTGTGTGTGTGTTTGTGTATGTGCCTGTGTTTCCCCTCAGCAATGCTGTCCAATCTAAACAGATGAGATCAGCAGGAAGAAGAGGTGCAGTAGCCTGACTGACTTCCCCACATGGAACTGCTTCAGTCTGACCTACAGTTCACCACTGCTGTTGGACAGGAGGAAAATAGATGCTGCTGCTAATATTAATGTGCATCTCATCCATGGCTACTTTTGTATCACTGCCATGCTGCAACATTGGAAACATTTGCTGCTGCCTGACCTTCACTCGATGATCGATGACAATGCTGATAATGTGCATCTTTCATTGTCTCTATTGTGCTTTGCTCACTGTGTTACTGCTCCTTTTGGAAAAGCTGCACTACAAATGAGTTCATGATTTATGCCTTTGTTTTTTATGTTTCAGTGAGTTTATTACCTAACAGCCATAATATTACATCAATAAAGTGCACTCAAACGAAACAAGCATGGCAATCTGACAGCACAATTCATCTGGACCACACGCTATTATATTTTGGATAAAGTACAGTATATTTCTATTGGGTTGCAATGTACAAAGATGCATTAAGTCCTCGTGTAACACAACAGAGACAGATTGGAATCAAAATACGCTCTGTCTTTATCAGCCTTCATCAACATCACAACAGCACAGTCATCACTCCTTTTCCTAAAGTGACAGAAGGACAGAGGAGAGGAGGATGGTTGAGAGAGAGAGAGAGAGAGAGAGAGAGAGAGAGGGAGGGAAGAACAGCGTGCATACATAGAGGATACACAGTGCACAATGTGTACAATCCCTGGCCTTTCATGTGCCCGGATCTCAGTTTATTTTTGCTTTTCTCAGACTGAAGTGCACAAGAAGTGTGTATACACACAGCGACAAGTGGAGGAGAGATCAAAATATCAAAACCGCTGCAACCAGAGTAGGAGCATTATGCCCAGACATATTTTGTCCTTTGTGGCTCAGTGGACACCGACACTGCAAATGTTAGGGGTTTCATTTCCACTGGTGCTACCGTTACTAAAAATGAATGCACTCATGGTACTGTAATTTGCCAACTGACATATATTGTAACCTGGAAACTGTGCAATATGGTATTAAAGCTAATATAATATATATAAGTATGACTGTGCTCTGTGTTATGCTGGTTTAAAATACATCTCTTTCAGTGGAAAAATCCAGGAATCATGCCTTATATAAAATATAGTATATATTTTGGTATAGTATACTATTATATTATAGTAATATAGTATACATCCAAGATCACTGAATGCCAAGAATTGAGAACTGAGAAGAGGCATAATAGCATTTATAACTAATATCCTCAAGCTGTACACATCATCATTCATAATGGATAGTCACCGTGGGAGCGCTGTTTGACAGTTATTGAGACAATGTGAGCACTCTGGCAGCTTGCGAATGTCTGAGGTTCATCTTATGACTGCGTGGATCCAGAGAGGCACATCGCACTGGATCCTCTACAGGCCATCAGTTAACCTGAAGGTCCTCTCATCCAAACACAGACAAGCACAGACTCTTGTAATGGACCCATGTACACCAAACACACACACACACACACACACACACACGCAAATGAATGTGCATACACATATGATACAGACTTCCCTGTACATGCATGCACATAGACACACATATACAGACACGCACAGGCCTCTAGAGGATTACCCTCTCCATCTCTGTACCTCTGCAAACATGTCCATTTAAACAAACATTAGGAGCCATTTGTGACCATTTAAATTTTGGTTGTACGCTCAAAGCAAAAAGCACATCCATCCATTGGACAGATCTATGAGAGACTTCCTGTTAGGCTTTAGCATGGCAACGTGTATTACGATCAGTCTAACAGCTACTGTGATACACTACACTACTGTGATACACTCTTACTTTTGGGAAGAGATTACAGCAAGAGCAGCTTTTTGCTGTGGCATCCATTGAACTCCAACAAATTACATGAAACAATCATTATACAAACAGCCTCTGTTAAACTTTATTAACAGGGGGGTTCGACCCAGAGATGGAAATTATGGCTATATAATCCATCACACAGAGATGCCCCCTTCAAGTCCCTTGCAGAGTCCTTGCAGCATGTAAACACTAAGACACTCTCATGTGCAACAAAAAAAATCTTGCTGCACCAATGTAGCATAGATGAAGGACGGGGCCGTTTTCTACAATGGCTACAATTTCATTTTTCAGAGAGTAAGGGTCCATAGACTTAATGAGAAAACTTAAGCACGCACAAGAAAACTCAGATCCATGCAATTGTCATATTTATTGTCTTTTTTTCACCGTCAGAGCTATATTACTATATTAATGGACCAAACTGTGCCAAAGTTTTGTCTTGCCTCTCGCAACTTTATTGTAAATCCAGCACCTTACTGAAGTTGGCTGGGTGAGTGTTAGTGATTCTTTCGATTTTAACAGTAAAAACTCCCGTTACTGGTCCATCACTAACTGAGGCGAAGAGACACACTGTGTGTGGTAATAGATGAGTAATGTAGATGACTATATGTGGACTTTTGACTTGCATGTAAAGTTGTGGGGTGAAGTTTTTTGACAAGCAGAAGGTAAGACACGGCAGGCGGTCAGCCACTTTACTGTATCTACGTCTCCTCTTCCCATCTGTTGTGGGCTGTGCCAGCTCCAGCCCTGGTATTGTGTGTGGAATGTGAGAAGCCTGGCTTTGGTCCCAGACAAGGCAAACACAGCTCTGGACAGGGTTAAGATGTCCTACAGAGCAATGTGTTTGTGTGAGAGAGTGTGTGTCTGTGTGTTTTCAAAGCGTATGTATGCATTTGTGGTTTTGCGTGCTTGTGCATGTGCGTGTCTGAGTCTATATCTGCCTGAGTATGTGTGTGTGTGTGTGTGTGTGTGTGTGTGTGCATGAGGAGGCTGAATGAGGTGTCCCAGTAATCACAGCACTAAACCACTAAACGAAGACCCATAACACATCACACTCAAGAGTGCAAACCACCCACTGAACATGGAAAGGCTGTAATCGACCTGTCATTCTGCAAAGCTCCAGACTGTCTGCCATAAAAATGTGTGGGTCTGAAATTGTAAGTTAATACTTCACAAGATATGGACTCCAAAAAAACAGACGTTACCAATCTCCTCTCTCGGCTCTCACCCACACCAAAGGAAAAAAAGATTAAATAAATAAGTGAGGTAATTCCTGGATGTGACACAAAGGCTTAAAGCGCAAGTGGCTCATATCCCAACACCGGCACAAGAACCAAACAAAAACAATGGAACTAACCATTAGTCATTTTAAGATCTATGTAGCCCACGTTGGGAGGGAGTGAAACTGTTTATCTTTCACCCAGCATCTCACACTCTTTCGCTATTGCTCTCTTGCTCTCTTTTTACCTTCGCTTGCGTCCTCTCATCAGGTTTCCCCATTTTATGCCTCATTATTCTTTGATTCAACGCATCTGATTCGATTCAATTTTTTTTTTTTTTAAATTTGTAATCTTGGGAAAAATCAATAAGCTTAAGAAGAAGAGGCCAAAGTCCAGATAGGGAGAAATGTCCTCTGGAACCTCTAGAAAGCTCTCCGGCATTGACAGACAAAGACATCCACTCACAACGCAACATCTGTTGGAGAGTTGGAGAGACGCAGCGGGGAGAGGACAGCTCAGAGGCAGAATGTGGGGATGCCTCAGGAATTTCTCTTCACTTCACGCAGTCAGGCCTTTACATCGGGATTAATAATTGTCAGATGCAAGAGGATTCCGATGGAATTTGAGGGGATCATACAACACAACATAAAAGAAAATTGACAAACACAAAATGAGGCACATGGAGAGGACATGAAAACGTTACACTGTGTTCTGCTTTTCTCCTTCTCCCACTCCTTGCCAGAATCAGCAATAGAAGACGTGCATGTTTTCTCAGCACTATCTGTTCCTGGAAGGAAAACAGCTGTAAAAGAGTGACAGACATTTATATAAATGCATTGTGGAAGTCCTGCGGAATCCATTTGGAGGAGCTCAAATTCTCTAATCCAGTTTATTTTTTAATAAAATTTCTGTTTCAGTTCCTCTGACCTTCACCAAACCTTGATTTGCGGTCCAGAGCTTAACTGAACCTAAAGTGTAAGAATACAAATAGCAGCAGATATGGGAGGCTAATATTTATCGACTGTTCTTCTTATCAGGAGTAATTATAAAACAAAAATACAACAAAGATAACAACTGAAAATAATTTCAAACTCTATGATAACACCACATGACCGGCTTGCTAACTGTGATCAGATTGACTATATTGTGTAATGTTTCATGGTGTCTGAGGTATTACTATCTTATATTTGGGTCATAATCACTCACTCATAGCACCGAGAGGCAGAGATATAGCCCTGAACCTTGTGCTTTTGGCAACACTGCAGGCTGTAACCTACACACACAGTGCTAATGACTTCCACTTGCCTGCCCAAAACAATATTATTTATGTCCATTCTTTGGAAAAGGCATTGGTCTGGTTTTAGACAGTTTACGAGAAAATATTTGAATGTCACAGTTGAGTAAAATATCAAAATATCAGTTCCATTGGTGTATGGCAAAGAGGTTGCCTGTGCCAGAGTGACATGCTGCAGAACACTCACATTTATAATACCTCCGGTAACCAAATGAAGAAAAATTAAAGCTATTACAGTGAATATACTCAGGGGCACATGGAAACACAAACCTAGGAATTCTCATTTTATTCCGCAGATATAACGGTGGGTGCCAAGCTACAAGCGAGCAACAATGTTTTCAAGAGGAACATAATAAATACATTCAGCCAAACTCAAAAATAACCTTGCAATTAAAGCTATATAAATCCCATACCAAGTACCCACTGGAGGGTGATTCGATTAAGTGAGTGAAGGAAATGAAACCGCATGCATGCATGATGCGTCTCAATAATGAAAACTAGAGAGACTCAAGAGCACAAGCAAAATTATACCAAGAAATTTACTTCTTCATTTGTTGAGTTTCAGCACAGAGCTAGGAGGGCCTTCCTGCCCAATGTCAAAACCTCCAGCATGTTTGGGGCCAATGACTGCACTGAAATATGACTTCTGGAAAAAGGGGACCTCGAAACAAAGTGACTTGCCATATTGACTGTGACAAAACTACTAAATGCCCCTTTTCCTGAAAATCAAGAACATTAACAACGTTGGGCTCCATTTTCACATCCGTGCAGAAATACTGTGGCATTGCCGTAATGTTTTTCCCTATTCCCCTGACATGCTAAGCAGAAAGCTCTGTTTCCTTTTCACTTTCAATGGTAGTGCAAGTGAGGCAAACGTTTCTGGAAGCTGTTACTGCAGCATCCTACAGCAGTTTCCATGGTTCCTTGTACAAGGTTTGGGGTCAGGAAGGAAGAGCATTTTTATTCCACTAGCCTCCGTGCATCATCCGATTGTTAGTCTTGGCCCACATTATCAGTGCAAATAAACTGTGATAGAGGAAGTCACCCCTAAAATAGATTGGTCTCTCCTTGGCTCCCCAGGCATGCTGTGTGGCCCTCTAATAGCATTAAGTAGAGAAATATATCCACCCTTTGCCGTATGAACTTTACCGTAAGAAACAAGTTGCTGCCCACATGTCGGTGAGTCTTTTTAACCAGTGTTTATTCTGATCAGTACAGTCGTGTTCAGTGACATACAGAATGATGGGAATTTCACAGGGATAAGACACCGCTGATAGCTATTCCCCCTCCCCTTGTTCAACAGCTTAGTTTGGCACAGGCCTTCCTTCTCAAGAAACACTGGTCTGGACCACTTTCTACTGTCTCACCCAACAGGGAAATGAGAAGATCTATTACTTTCACTCCCAAGAGCAAAAACAAAGTTTGGCTTGCTGAATTTGTCTCTTTGCCAAATTTTCATTTTCCTTGAAATTTCAAAGTACCAATACATTGCAAGATGTGTATGCTTCGGAATCACAAGGCTTAGACTGGAGTTGTACATCTCAATCTCTTTGAGAGAATCATATAAAATCATTTTAGTATTCAACCTTTTCATATTTCCAGCAAGAGAACAATTCTCATTGCACTTTGAGTCGATCTGGGTAAAGTAGCCTGTTTCCTGCAGCAAGTTTGCTCTGAGATCAGAGGCAATCTTGTCCAAGGTTCTTCTGCTTTGCAGGGTAGCTGTGGAAGTAATCCTTGGACAAACAGAAGCCACCTTTGACTGGTCAGGAATGTTATCAGGGCCTATATACTTTACCGTGGGTTGAGGAAGGAAAGATCTCAGACTGCTAATGCTTCCCCAACAGCTGTTTGCTGGGTCTCTCTCTCTCTACCCCCCACAGTGGACTGAGCACCCAGGCATGGGGGTGATATCTGGAATGGTATCCTTTGTCCGTCTCTTTCATCAAGGCTGGCTAGAGCAACATTAGGGCCAGCTTTCCCTTAGACAAGCAGTAAAAAGCTGGCGTGATTAAGATAGATAGACTGGCCGGGACACTTAATCTTCTGTCCAATGAAAAATGTTAACTGCATCCTGATGTTCCCCCCCATGCACCGTAATTAAGCTGAATTACCACTGTGTGCTTAAGCGTCCCCTCTGAAATGCCTGTGCCAATTCCCTTCTTGTGCTGATGTGTCCACTTGTTGCTGTGGCTGGTGTTTTCTAATAGCCTAATATTTTTTTCAAAGACATAAATGCATTCAATTAAATCCAAAGAATTGAATGTCACATTTTGAAACATAAATTCTGGTGGACACTATTTTTTTTTTTTTTTTTTATCATCCTCCGAATGAAAAAGGTTCTGCGGTCCTTGCGGAGAACTCCAGAGTGTCATGAAAGAAGCATGATGGTATTAGTGGTGATGGCAGACGCTTTCACATGCTCCCATTTTTACATCTGAGGAGAAGTTGTTCTAGAGGTCTCATTAGTCAAACCTTCAGTCTACCAATGCTGCCGTTCTGTTTTCATAGTATCACTTGTACTATCACAGACCGATGAGGTCCACTGAGCAAAGATAAAGCCGGTGTTATTTCACCCCTGGCCTTTCTTGACACACGGATCACTATTGGGAGCCATATAGAAACACATGGGTTTTCCAAACTGGTGAATCACACCAACTCAACTGCAAAACAGATTTTTTACACAATACAGTATCTTGAGCTCTACTTATCTATTTTCTATCTCCAACTTACCTCTTAAACTCTGACATTTACCATTTAAATTCCTCTGCTTAAGTGAGATAAACTCAGTGATATACTGTCCATTGATAAGATGATAGGATGATAGTACGCAGATTCGGTGCTGAAAGCTCCAAAATTCCTTTTATACGATATTTCATTTGGACATCCACATATTTGTATCTGCTCTGTGTTTTAGTATGTGAGACCGAATTTACAGAAGGGTGGAGCAGCCTCCCACATTACTTCCCTAATTGTAAACTCAATCAACATCTTGCTGTAATATACTGTGACCAATGCCTGTTTAAATGATGAGGAATGACTATTTCCTCCAACCCGAGGAGTGAAAAGTTTACATTTGGTGAGCAAATGAAAAGCAGGCATGCAGCAGCATGGCAGCACAGCCCAAACGGTGTTAAGAGGGACACGCTGATGGGTAATGAACGGGGAGCTCAGCATGCTAACGGGTATTGACGAAGTTCAGGTCAATTAATTCCACAATTCCACAGTAATCCATCAAATCCATCAAGGCATTAGGTGTGCATTTATTTGCGTCGTCTCACACCGATTCCATTTTCTTTTTGTTTTTACGGACAAAAGTAAACCATGATGTTTAAGCAATTAATCATAGATTGGAGCCGCTAATCTTATTTGAGAGAGACAATATTGTGGAAAGTAGAGGAGCAGGAGAGCCCAAGTTAGAGGTTTGTTTATTTGATTCATGTATTCATTTCAGAGAGATAGTCTCGCTCTCTTTGGAAACACAAGACTCAACGCTTAGAAAAGCAATCCTGCTGCCAAGCCATATCACTGATGGCCTCACAATTCTCAAGCCATTAACATCACAGTATGTTTTAACATAGTAAACACCTTGGTGGATCTATGAACAAATTGCAATTTGTCATTCATCAACAGTAATAAAATGTCTCATAAATGGTTATTTTAATGTCCCTTAATTTTATGTCAGTTCAATAAAACTGAGAACTGTGTTCATCGTTTTTTATTTTAGGGGTTAGTTCAAAGAAGAGGTGAATACGTATATATTCTTAAGTTATAGACACAAGTCCTTGAATAACATAAATAAAGGGATCATTCTCTCTTTCTCTCTCTCTTTTCTTTTTCTCTCTGTCTCTGGGGGCTCTCTCTGACTTCCTGCCATTAAAGAGACAGCCCACTGGAGAACTGGGGGTGACTGACATATAACTACCACTGCTCTATGACCAGCGCTCTGTGGAACTCAACTGGACATCTGTGGAATTTACTCAGGATTTGTATGGAGACTCAGAGAAAAAGGGAAGTTTACTCAGGAAGAACAAGAGAAGACCAAAATAGATGCATTTGCTGGACAGATAAAGAGCTAAGGACAGAGACACAGTGTACAAGAAGGATATGGAAACTCGGACAGCTGAGTAACATCCAGTACAAAAAGAAAAGTTCAATGCAGTTCATGCATACAATTACATAACAGCATAGTATAGTTAATAGAAATTGTTCATGAATGTGTTGGATTATCAAATGTGCACTTCCTCACTGTCCGGAGAAACCTCGTATCTCCAAATATAGACTTTTCAGATTGACCACCATGCATTTATTTGTTTATCCAATGGGTTTTGAAAGGGTGTCATAAGACCGAGGGGGCCACAGCGGAGCATGAAATCCTTCAAAGGAAGTTAAAACATGAAAATCACAAAGATTGGAGTTATGAGGTTTTCAAATGACAACAGTGATTTCCTAGCTTCAACACATATTATTCATCATCGCTGTGTTTCAGAGCATCAAAACCTTCGAACATCACTGCACTTCTAATATGTAGCTAAAATACTTTCTGGCATTTAATTTTGCATGTTTGCTTTGTTTTTCATGGTATCGGTGAATCCCTGACGTTTCAATTTTAAAGTGCTTGGTAAAAAATGCTCCAATCACAACACACTTAGACAAACAATATGACGACTTTGAGATGACGGCAAACAATTCTCAGTTTGAGAGTCTGAGAGCTTCATCCAGAAACAAAAACAAAATTACCTAGTGAAACCACAAACATACACACTGCCGAGACCACACACCCACAGAAACACAAATATCTCCATAAATATATGCCAGCGTGACCACTTCAAAACACACTGAGCCACATGCATAGACGTTAAACACGATTCAGAGACCAGCGAGGAAATTCAAACATGATAATATTCCTGAAATTTCAACTGCATCTCTATTTCAACCCACTATCAACATAATATGACAAAATGATGTCAGACAGCAAAACAATAGCCAAACCTCCTCATAAAAATCTACTGTGACTGATACTGAATACCTTTGCATGGTGTTTTTTTTTTTAGTCTAATGGTTTGGAAGTGTGTTTTTTTTAAGTCAGTCCTTCCACTCCGGTCAACTGGACCTAACTATGTCAACTTTTGCCAACTGAAATTGCAACCATCACCTGTAAGGCTGCGTATGGAGCCCCTGCTTACCTTCTGCAGCCACTGGGTGTAATTCTCCATAACGTGCTCAAGCTGCTGGATCTTCTGGTTGGAGAAGTCCAGCTCTGGTGATGGAGCGTCTCTCTGGAGAGCGTTGCCGTTGTACTGGGCGCCACCGGGTTTCGTTTCCCTGCACCCTCCTCCATTCCCCTCTCCCTCAGGCAGGATGAATGTATAGGTGCACTGGCCATGCTGAATCTTATGGTAACGTCTGCTACTATAATTGCTACTACTTCCTCCACTACTACTACTACTACTACTGCTGCTGCTGCTGCCGCCTGTGCTGCCTTGTCCTGTGCTGCTGGTGCTGCTATCCATTCCTCTCCTCTGCTCCCCTCCTCCGCAACTCACAATCAGCAGGAGGGCTGCCAACGAGAGCAAGTGGCAGGCAAACTTGTACCACAACATCATAGCAGCCTGGGGGAAAGGTTGCAAATGATTAAAAGTCCTTCTGTTGTGTCTCTTACTTTGTTTGTCAGTAAGTGTTTACGCCGGTTATTTCCTTTGGGTTGGAGCTGGATCAGAAGACGGTGAAGATGATGTGGAACATGTGTCTTCCATCTTTACACTGGACCTCCAGTATGTAACACTACTTCAGAGCATTGCCAGTATATTCTCCTTAATGTTCACTCTCTCTTAAACACATGTGCACTTACACACATGCTGCGGTTCCGGCTGTCCTTAAAGTTTTCGTCCTGGCAGGAAAAGTTGTGTACATCTGTTGCAGTGTGACAGCTTGGTTGTAGATCTTGATGTTCCTCCAGCAAATCACAGCCAGATACAGACTGTGTGTTTGCATTTATCTGTCAGCCTGTGCATTTACTATAAGTGCCAGTGTGTATGGCTAGTGTCGTCAGACCTCCCCTGGTCTCTCTGCCTTCCTTTCCTCCTCTGCAGTGTGACTAAAGGATTGGAGAGAGTGAGAGAGACGCTCACTGAAGAACAGCTCCGAGCTTCCAGCACACTCTGCGCCTGCCCCTTGCAGAGCCTGCTGAGGAATGTGTGTGTGCGAATGGACGAGTGTGTGAATGTGCGTGTGTGTAAACCAGGCAGAAAGGGACCCCAGCACAGAGGATGTGCTCAGACTATGAGGATCGGTTTACACTTCTCTCTGACCGCAGGCTCATGTGGTAGCCCTGCCCTTTTGTGTGCATCCGTGTGTGTGTCTGTGCGTACATGTTGTGGACGCACAAACATGAGTAAAAGTGTGTGTATGATTTATCTTTTCCTACATCCCTCGCTTCAAAGTACATAACACAAATAAGGTGCCTCCCTATTTTGTAATGACAGGTGCTACATTACAAGTAGGTGCAGGGGAGGAATATTTTATCTATTTATTTTATAATCTAACTGGTAGATTCTCTACATTTTCTTCTTTTGTTTCTCCAGCACCTTATTTTAATAGAGAAAACCACCAGCCAGGCAAGTGAGACCTTTTGGGGATTCTTATAACAATGAGATAACTAAACATGATGATTTATGATAAACGTATGATTAAAGAATACTAACATACTGTCTCTGATTGATCTGTTGTCATTTTCCCTCCGTCTAGCCCAGAAATAGTATTAGCATTGTATGTGCGGGATTCTGCAAACACTTTGCAAAAGCTCCATCTGGAAGTGAATCTTCCAGATGGAAGTGAATCTTCTCTCTTTCTATTCATTCACTATCCCTCTCTTTCTCTATCTCTCTTCTCTCCCCCACTTCTTCACTCTTTATATTTATCTCTCTCACACACACCCTGTGCTGTTGTGTTTTCAGGAAAACAAATTGAAATCCAAGAATGAGCAGATACAGAAGGAATGTCTCTTCATCATCAGCCAGAAGAGGAAATGCAGAGCTGAAAGGCCCTGGGTCAAAGGTCAAGCCTTATTATGGACTGTCCATTTAAAGCCCTGATTCAAACAGACAGAACCGGCCAGTTTATGGCTAAATTTAACCACTCCACTTTGGTCCAAACCACCCGAATCCCGAGTTTGATAGAGTGTGTGTATTCAGTGATAGCATGGGGCTACAAAAGGTTCGGCCCTCTGTGTGGGAGAGAAGGGGTGGTGTGAATTAATGCATGGAAGAGACCCAAGATAACAAACCCCCAGAATAACCCAGCCTACCCAAGACACCAAGCATGTGCAAACATTTCTCGGAGAACTTGTCTTTGGTTGATGCACTTTGCTGGTGTCCTAAAATACGAACGCTGGCTGCCCTGTCCAAGGGACATGCATTAGGCAACCTTCAGTAAAATCTGAACCAGGCTTCACTTCTGTAAACAACTCAATTTAAAAAACACAGATGCAGGAGGCTAAATAAAATGTTCTGCAACGCTCCATGTGCAATGAATTTCATGTGGGCAATATACAGACAATTACTATTTGATACCAAATTGTGCACACATTACTTTCATTAAAATGTGTTTAGAAATATATTTTGCAATAACAAAATGTATTGCCTTACTAGAACAGGCAGCAGCACTTGCATGGGAGGAAACACACAAGCTGTTCATATTTACGGGATGTTAATTGAGTTGTGTAATCTCAGATCTGAATTCTCACTGGAATGTAAACATTGAACTTTGTGAGAAAACAAACCTGATTTTCAAAGCTACGAGAGCACAATCATTTGTTAACCTTCGGGGTCCCATGTGGTCTGTCCCCCTGTCCCCCGTCCCACACATATCCACTACACACCCAGTTTGCAAAAAACGTGATAATCGTTTTGCTTGTGACAGTCAAGCACAGTATGGGTCATGTCAGCAGTGAGAGGCCTAGAGGCAGCTGGCCTACATGGGAATCTGGCTTATGTTTTACTTGTGAAAGGTTTGGGAGGACGTTCTGTATAATTGAACATCAATCTGACTGCCACTTGCTTTCCGCATGTGAGGTAAAATTGAGTAGATGATGTGGGAAGATAGAAAATGAGATGTTGTGTTGAGTGTTTCTGGGTGGGATTTGTGTATTTTTTTTTAAATTCATGTCATTTATACACTGATGCAAGTTAATGCTCACACTGAGTGAAGTTACCATGATACTTACAGTAAGTACCTATTATACTGTAAAAACACTCACATTTCATATGGTATCAACACATTGTTTTACGCAATCTCAAAGACTCCTAGTTGTGGAGAAACAATTGGCTGAAAACGAAGGGATATAGCTGTGGGCTATAAATGTAGTTGTCACCGAATGTGAGAAGGGAGAGCGTTCCGTTTGACTCCAAAGACAAATCTCAGCAACTCATTCAGACCTGCTTCAATGGCTTCAGCACCCTCAGTGTTTACCCGTTTCTTTAACCGAGGAGAAAAAAAATTGAACTAATTACATGGTTGCGTAATCCTGTCGGAACACTGATGGCACCGTTGGCTCAGCTTTTGCCTCGAATGTCATGGCGATGGTGATTACAGTGCACAAACACCCACACATACAAACACGCATGCACATGCACGCGCACACACACACACACACACACACACATAATGCCATAGTACTTCTGAACAAGTGCCAGCATCCATACCATTGAGTCATCAGCAGAGAGAGCAATTTGCAAGTGCTAATGAAGGTCATTCTGAGCTCCTTCTGAAAGAGCCACAATCCAAGCTGCCGAGGCCTCAAGGGATCTTTAATCTCACACACAATAGCCCTGTTAGCGTGTCTCCCAGTGATGACTTCACTTTTCACGCTTGACGGTTAAGGAATTATGTTTTTGTGCGTTGTTTTGAGTGGGTTTTGGTTTTGTGAGGCACTCCGTCTGAGTGGATGCACTGAAGTGCTGGTGTAAGGAGTTAAGAGGTCCACCAATGGCTTATTCTGTGTGACCACTTCAACAAGTTTGCATTAAGCCTGTAGCCTAATAAGCTCACATTTTAAAACCTGCTTACAGGAATTGTTATGGAAAAAAATACTGCGGTTCAACCTCAAACAAATTTCCTTGCTAGGAGAAATAAAAAATGATTAAGGGGAAAAGTAGACAGTCAACTGAACGTAGAGTAAAATCAACAGAGGCCTGACGAAGACACTAGTTTTGTTATGCTGGGCTTTCTGGAAAATGGAATAAAAAGTTAAATCCTTAATTCCTTATAGGCCTATCCCAAATGTAGAAAAGGTATATCATTACTAAACTGGCTTTATTTGGTCCAGCATCATTATGCTTAACACATTACTGTGAGCACACACACACACACACACACACACACACACACACACAAATATGTTTAAGTAGAGAGATATGTTTAATTTGCCATCAACAGGACATTGGACTAATTTCTGCTGCAGCAGATAACTTGATGAATTTCCTACACAGTGCAGTGTGGCACATGCCTGCCTAGGGCAATGATGTCATCAGGGTGAGACGACTGGAGGAGTGACACTACGGAGCCATTAGTGCGAGGCGGCTGCCATTCCTGGTTATCCCCCTGGGCTCCTGAGGCTCAACTCACCACAGGCACTGGCCTCTATCCCCTGTCAAAGCAGCCATGCCCAATCTCGGTCCCACCTCAGTCCTCCCCAATCTCCACTCCTGAGGCAAAGTTCAGGTCGAGTTGAACAGAAAAGTAAGTCAGTATTGGGTGAAATATTCTTTTATTTCTCTTCTTAACTGAAGGGGTAATTTCCTCTCTCACTATTTTGAATTGCTCAGATATGTCAGCTTCAGAGAGAGAAAAAGGAAAGAGAGAATATCAGTGGTCAAGGTAACCCCTCTTCCCATTTGGGGGTATGGCACCATGGTAGCGCCATAAAATAAAAGGCAAAACATCAACAGACAGGAGAAACAGATGAAGGGAAAAAGACACAAGAGAGAAAAAAGACAAAAATCAGTGCTTTGGATCCATTATGCCTCCAAAAGCTTTTGTGGTTTAGATCCCATGTGTGTTTTGCCTCTGTGGTTTACCCGTTTAGCATCATAGCAAAATCAAATTGAAAGCTCAAGACGAAGACGTCTCATATATTTTTGTGTACTATAGTTTACTGGTGCCATCTTATGTGCCTCCTTCAATCTTGCAATCTTGCAGCCTCAAGCTCATTCTTCCAAAATCTCATAGTCATACTGTGCAATAATTTCCCCCAAATCACTTCGATCAAATTTGTCACAGTGCAGTTTATATGATGTCACTTGAGCGCTGCTTTTTATTCGCAATCAACAGGTTGACTGACCCTGCGTGCAAACAAACACGTAGACAAAGAACTTGCTGCTTCATTGCTCGCTTTCTGCAAGGTTAAGAGGGAGGATTTGGCTCGACAGGAGGTATCTGCCATGTCACACTGGACATGCTCCTCTCTCTGCAGCCTCCAACCTAGAGAGCTGAGTAAACACTAAGTAATGTCAATCAGAAGCAATGCACGACACGAACGGGATCTGACATAGACACACAAGCAAAAAGACACATGCCCGGACAAATAGACACATACAAATACACACCACAGACACACACACACCATAAAGCAGAAGGATTGAGTGTGGCCTGTAGGTACATACCATCTGTCTTGGTCAGTGACAAGAGGACCCTCACCCATCACATTCCTCAGGCCTGAGCTAATGTCCTCTTTGTAGGTTCTCCATCCTCCTTTGTCACGTCAGATAAAGGGACATTTTAAAACTTAGACATCAGCGAGCTGACACCTGATCCGAGCTGATGACTGCTGATGTCACCATGTCTCCTGTGTCATGGCAATTTGTGCAGGGCTCCATGATTGATCCATTAAGATGACTCCAGATATTGGTCTTACGCAGAAACAGGCTTTTCTATCATCATTCTCTCAAACCCCTCATCACCCTTTCAGCAAAACACTGAGATTGGTTACTGCGATTGTCTCAATATAATCACATGGTGTTATTGCGTTAGTATTTGTCACTGCTCCATAACATTATCAAACAATGGAACGTGATCCGCTGCGGGTACGAGATAGTAATGCCGTTTTAATTAGCTATAACTCGTTTAGCCTGGCTACTTGGACCACCGATTGACATCAGTCATAATGCATGTGGCCCGGAGTCGCTGATGGAGACCCTTCGCTGGCCTCTGATGCCTGGGCCAATGTCATACATCAGACGGGACACAGTAAGCCTAGCTATATCTTCTTACTTACTCTGCTAATTTCACCACTGGCAAGAGTTGTTTGCTCTCTTCATCTTAATGCGCGGCCAGCTTGCTGCCATTTGTCATGTAATATTTTCTTCTGTGGTAATGGGGCTGGCCCGAACTTGGGAACGGAGCATGACATCAGCGCATGGTTATTTTCTCGACTCTAAACCGCCTGTGGAATCAACAACGCGTATTGAGTCAGTGTGTGTGTGTGTGTGTGTGTGCGCTTGAATGAGATCACACATGTGAGAGCAATAAATACATCCACCTATGACTCCCTGCCTTTGGTCTATTCAATTGCTTGTTGCCTATCACGTCCAGTGACTCACACACAAAAGCAGTAAAGTGGTGTTCGAAAATGGATGTCACTCACAATTTGACACATATGGAGTCCTCTGTGTCTTTGTCTCTTTCTCCTTCCCTCTTTCTCTTGGCAGCGTGTGCATGTCTGTGTTTTTGGGATGATGCATAGCCGTCTATCAGGCAGAGATGAATGGGAAGGGGTTGGTTAAACCTCCAGCTTTACCTCACAGCCTACTCCCCTCCGCTGACTCCTAACGCATGAAGGATGGAGGTTTGGGGATCTGATAAGAGGCCTGGTGAACAAGGGCTGGTCTGTCTTCCTCTCTGTCCACCCACCTACACCTACTCATGGGTCTGTTTGCAAATAACATGAAGTATTATACAGCCAACACCCGACAGAGCAGGGTTTTGTCGATTCTGTCACTATAGTAATCCTTTAATGGACACAAGGTTAGTTTGCTGAGAGCCCAAGAATGTTCACAAAGTCTTTGCTGTGTCAGATAGTGTACAACGTAGAGACCCTTGAGAGAAGATGGATCTTTACGATACTGTACTTGATGTAACATCCATCTGGGAGAAGTGATAAAAACTTAATGCAGCTTACTTGCAGCAAACACAACAGAGAATACTCATTTGATTTATTGAATTCCAGCAAAATGGGTTGAGGTTCCTTAAAACGGTGTGATTAAATGTTCCCGAATGCCTGTGAAATCTATCAGTGATAGTTTTGAAGATGTACATTGAGAAATATTTCTTTAAAAAGGCTTTGAGCTTCGCTGACCTGAGGGATCATTTGTATCAATCGGCATACTACCTTAAAAAGATAAATGACTGGAACTACTTCAGTGTAAATTAAAAATTTTTAAAAAGTGAATTTCTTTTAAACATTGTTTTAACGGTAACTAAAAATGTTGAGGATCTCTACAAACACAAACCTTTATAGAGAGAGAGACTTTGTGAATCGTACTGTAGGCTAACAGAACTACACAGTTAAATGCTCTACGAACCCTTCTGGCAAATGTCACATTTTATTCACTGAAAACATGAATAGGCAGATAGATACTTTATTGATCCCCGGGGGGAAATTCTAAAGTGCTTAAAAAAAAAAGACAACTGCAAATGGCATCCCAGTCTCATGTGAACCTATCACCACAATGAAGTTAAAGTCTTTTATGCTCTCACACAAACAGAGGCATGATGAAACATTTGTGGATCCTGTATCTGTTTACATCTCTCTCACTCTTTCTCTCTCTCACACACACACAAACACACGCACACACGCACACACAGTTGTCTGTTTTCAATTTTATTCTCTCAATTTCTATTGTATCTGAATCACCCCATGACACCACATGAACCTCATTTCATCCATCTCCTTCACATTAACAAGCCACATTCTCTGGATCAGTCAGTTCCTGGTTGACATTAGAACTAGTGAGTATTAAAACACCACTCCATCAGATAGCTACAGGCTAAAGGTGCGGTAGGTAGTAAAATGTTTCAGTTGCATCCTTTTTGTGCTTAGAACAGTTTCTGCCACAAAACAGAGGCTTTCAACTTCCACCTGAGCAGTTGATCCGCTGCACAGTGTACTGTCATCGCCTCAGGTTCATTAACTTGCTTGGCATGGATTACAAATGTCTGAGTGGTGATGGTGATGCCATGATACTTTAATTTATGGTTTTACAATCATTTTTACTCTGTGATTCTCGTTACATTTTCTGTTTGTATTTGGTTCACATAACATTGAAACAATCTCCCAGGGAAACCCACACAGAAATGAACCCAGTCAATGCAGGTTCAGTGTTTTTTCACTCCACAAACTGTGTTTTGACATTCTCCTCCTCATTTCCACATCCAGTCGCACAGTCCTGCAATAACTTGGAGAGATTTGATTGTTTTGCTTTTGTTTTCTCTTTCACCAGATCGATGACCCCTTCATGTAACAGACAGAAATGTTTTTTTGCTCCAGACTGTATTTGCCAATAACAGCTTTCCCTAAGCTTTTCCACAGTGTGAAGACCTTTGCTGTTTGTGACCACGACTCGAGTAGTTCACTGCAGCTAACGCAAAAGAAAGAGAGAGTAGGTAAGTCATAGCACTGTGTTTTGATCTTGTGGCAGAACGTTTTTAACCCGGGACGCCATTATCATGAAAATCTGATTTACAAAATTTCATTAAAAGCTGCTATCAACCTCATCCTGGGGATTAAGAATCGTTGGCCATAAGTAGATATCCAACATTCAAAGCTGATCTGCCTCAAAAAGGACAGAAGAGCCATTCATGACCAGAACATTAAATTACAGCGATATACTGAGAGATCATGTTTTTATTCCCTTTTTGGGTGGTTATCTTCTTTTTGTACACATACTAAATGGTGACCACCCATTTAACTATGATAGCACTGTAGTGAATTTCTGTGGTATAGTGCCAACTGGCTACTGTGCCAAACTTTGATTTCTCACACATTTAAAGGATATGCTATGAGCTTATGTGAGCTTATTTTAATGATACAACCACCGAAAAAAAGCACCCAACAGATATGACCACATCCCTATGTGCACTCGTAAAGCTGCATGTCAAGGAGCCAAAGTAATTCTTTTTTGTCTCACAAGGATGATCTTATGCTTCTTTAAGATTTAATGTGTGTGGCGGGATAATGTGTAATGTAAAGTCAAAGTGATATGAATAAATAAATAACACACACCAATGTTGATAGTGCCTCTTGCTTTGCCTGACAACACCCTCCGATTACTCAAGGCATTTATGGACTTAAATAATGAAGAAAGAAAAAAAAACAGAGAAAAGAAAACACGCAACCCAAATGTTCTATGGGTATTTCCACCTAGGAAAGTGGAGACGCTTCTCCACAATTTCTCTGAATATGGAGACGGCCTGCGGGGCGTCATTGCGTCAGCGTCTGGTGACGCTTGCCTGAACCATTAGAAACACAATGAGGTCAGGGGAGTGAGTGACAGAGTTTAGCGTGGACCTTAAACACCTCGCAGAAAGCGGGGCTATTAGCCGCCTATTAAAACTCAAATAATAAAAAAGTGTGTCTAATATGTTTCATAGCTAACTGGCAGCCATTCACCTTGTGATTTGAGTGGGTATGTTAGAGTGATCACCTGTCAGAAACACTGACTGTGCAACAAACCAGACCTTTCCATCCTCCTCCACACTTTATGCAGTGAAGCGCTTGAACGCCAGTTGCTTCTTGCTGATCAGAAACAAATGTCTCATTAAACTGTCGTGACTGATAAATTGATTCTCTTAAATCAGTGTAATTTGTCCTCACATGGCTGCTAATTTGACCTAATCAATTTCATGTCAGGAAATTAGCTGGAAGATGGAGAAGTAGTATAAGCTTGGCCACACTATGTATATGTTTACCCCAAGTCTGTCACATCAAATGAAGCCAGAAGCACACCAATGGTTTACATCACGTCACGTTGTTGTATGGGTCAGGAGGCCAACACTAAACACAATCAATGACTGGCTCTCTCGCCTCGCCTCCAGGACACACTAGTGAGGGCCCTTAGTGCTTATTTGAGTATGTGTCTATGAAGTTGTCACGCACCAAAGTCACTATTAGTGTGTAAAAATAAATTGAAACTAATTTGGCAAAGGGGGAGCAAAAGCACCAGCACATGGTGCATGACCTCTCTGACCTTGGGGTTTGACCAACTTGCCGATCTCTCTGGTTGTGTTTGTTTCTCCTAGCGGTCTGACAGTATACAGAACTGCAGTCTGGTTGTGCAGAGCCCTTCCCCATTTTCACAGATGGGCAGACAGCTGAGGCATGGCCAACGCACATTCCCCGTTCGCCGGACCACGTCCCAGTGACAGGCACCCCATGCTCAGTACTGAGTGAAGTCCATGTGGAGTTACAAAAACAGTGGACAGTGCCAACGTATCTGGGCTCCAGTACTAATAGTGCTCTGTATGCTCATATTTCTTTAAAGCTTGGGTCCAGCAGCAGTAGGCCTACCACTCCTTTATATTCACACAACTTTCATAGCAATAATTACTCAAACTGTATCACCCTGTATTCATTTTGGATAAACTGTCCCTGACCTGTTCAATTCAAGGTCAGTTTGGAAGACTGATGTTATATAGGTTTGTTGAATTAGTGACACAACTAGCTTGTGGTAATAAGTTAATATTTTAGACCTCAAAATCATTGTTTTTATTTGGGCTACATACTCAGTACTCTGCCAGGTGTTGAGGTGTTGGCTATTGGTTAGAGGCCCATAGTTTGATGTAAAACATGTCAATCAGTTGCTAGGGAAACGGAAAGATTGTGAGCAAAATATTAGAAATGCAGCCAGAGTCAAAATGTGGTTTTGAAGGAGATGTTTTGTCTGACGTGCCAAACCCCAGGTTGTGGCTGATCAAAAAAGAAATGCATTAACAATATTATTCTAAATAAAGTTAACATGAGGATTCGTGAAAGTATGTATGTGGCGATCCAACCGTATAAGAATAAGTACAGTGTGTCTCCTTTGTCCACACTGACCCTCTCTTTTTGGGAAAACAAACTTAAAGTAAATTCCAGAGGTGTAGCCTCTTTGTAAACTTGCAGTTATTGTTGTCACATGATAGGAGTCGGTACTAACAGGGCATGACAGATTTTGTTTTAGTATAAACAACTAACAATCTAGGGCCATGTTTTGGAAAGAAGAGTATGACTTGTCAGATGCTGTTGCATCATGTGGAAGTTGAAGTGGATGATAAAATCCACAGAGACAATCAGTTGATATATTTATGGCAAAAAGAAGCAATCACAGATCGTGACACCTCGGTTTTTGTATGTGGTAGAGGAAGTTGTTGTCCAACTGAATTACTGCCTGGGAGGTCACCGGTGAAGTCTTTCAAAACAAAGAGATCATAAAAAGGTCAAAAGGTCCTTTCTAGCCAGTTTGTGTGTTTATCACTTTCAAGTTTCAGTTATGTTCAAAAACACAAAGTTGTCTTTGATGCACAAATCACTTCAACTGGAATGTCAAAAATGCATCTACCAGAGTCCACGGCTGGTCAAGCAAAAAGTAAATATGAAGAAAGTTGAGGTTCACTTCATAACCATAGTCCAAAGTTCAATTCTGTCTTATCCCTCACAATTTTTACTTTATCTTACCTTTTCAAAATTTGCCAGCGGCATCATCCTCCTTTCAGGACCAAGGAGCATCACTAACTGTAATGAAACCATTGTTTTATAAAGCATTACGAAATATGAAGAAATATTCTTACTACTTTATTTGGCCATACAACATTTGTCATAAGTCAATCTAATGATTCAGTCATGCCAGATTCCACCATTGCTGTGGTCAATCTGAGAACATAAAATACACATGCATCCATCCAGACCCTCCAAACAGATAATGAAGAGTGGATGTGTGCAGAGGAAACTTGTATATCATCTCTAGCTTGTCTATCACACCACACCACATTGGACATTTCATACTCCGCTGGAAACCAGCCAGCCTTTCAACACTACATCCAGCCCCTGCTGCTCTTAACATGCTAGCTTGTTTTTTTTTTCCTCCCTCCTCACTCCCTGTACTGCCATGGTGAGGGAGAGGTTTTGTATTAAGCACCTTCATATGCTGTGCTCGGGTTGCCAAGAAAGCTCTCAACACATGGAGATTGGCCCAGAATGATGGCCTCTCCAGGGCTTATTAAGTCCCAGTTGGCCTGTCCCTGCCACTTTTCAGGACCGACCAAGCACCTTTCTGTTCTGGTACCCCAAATAGAAGAGGAGGAGGAGGACGAAGATGGATAAAAGTGATACATACCCATGTTACTGTATGACTGTCTTCTTAGAGGTCCTCAGTGACATGTACTGTAATGGTGCTCTGCAGGCATGGCAGCAGGGTGGACCAGCTTGGGAGAGTAAACTGACCCAACTCCTTGGCAATGCCACACCGGGCACATCACATGAGATGATAAATCAGTTGTCCTTTTCACCCCCGACTCACGGTATGCTTTTGATTACAGCAATAAAGAGCTCTTCTGGGGATTACAACACTAAATTGCAATAAATTCATGGCAGAGAAAACTGTCAATGGTACCTAAAAAGGGATCTTAATGGCTGACTTGCTCTCAGCATGTACCTTCACTGGAATTTTAACCAGCGTAGAAGGGACTCTACACAGAGGCATAGGCTTGATTCTCCCTTGTTGGCTGATTTTCAATACAGCTATTCACCTCCGAGGAATTACGTGGTCATGATAATGATTTAAAAAGAGCAAAACCAGAGACCAGAAGACAAAAGCCTCACAGATCTCAATTCTTTCCACTTTGGCTCCGCAATCTCAGATTACAGCTTTTCAATCAAAAATTTAAATTCATTTGTGGGAAATTGGCATGCTGTGTTAGTATTGCGCAAGTTACAAAAACATCTACACATGGCTAAAGGCTAAAAATGCATTTCACAGAAAGAGGTGAAAAGCTAAGGATTGTGTAAAACCTTTTTTAGATCACGCTTGGAATTTGTGTTTCTGCCTTTCAGGATGCCATGGAAACTCCATTTTTGCACAACAACTCCGTTTTTGTGCAAAAACACATTTGCTAACAGTGTTTGTTCTGATTCTGAACATGCTTTTGTTTTTAATCATAGTCTTAATATTCACTGAATTACTGCTTGGGCCCAACCTCCAACCACGTTTGACCTTATTGACATTGTTCTCCTGCTCTTCTAACCTTGCTCATGATAGAGATGTATACAACTGCACTGAAAATCATTGATGAATGTGTCATCTCTCCTCATAAAAAGACAATTATCATTTTAGTGTCAATACAACAGTGAGGAATAGTAATAATTACGCACATTCTGTGACATATCTTGATGAATAGTATTTTTTATTATTGTTGTTATTTTTGGCATTGCTATTTTATAGGATGTTATAGTTGGAATAACAGTAAATATGGCAGAGAGAATGAATGGATGACATCCAACATAGGTCATGAGCTAGACTCAAACCCACAACACGGGGTGCATATTACAGATACACACAGATCATCTGGGCATTTGCAGGGTAACTGGCCAGTCTCTTTATGCCTGTTAACATTGTAAACTTATAAAGTCTCTTCCTCTTTTTAGGTGCTCAGGAGCATCTCTTCGTTGATTTGTTCATGCGTTTTCACAAACCGCAGTGCTTAGGAGAAATACCTTATGTGCTCTTGAGGCCTCTTGAGTCCAAGGAGCCCTGCATAACGGAAAGTGTGGCACGTACACCAGACAGTAGGGTAGAAGTCACACAACAATAAGAAGCTGTGGGTTGGTGCGTGGTGCATTCACATACCAGAAAGTAGTTTGGTGATTTTCTGTATTATTTTGTATTTATTTAGACCATTGGAAAACTGAGACAGAGACAGGAAGGAAAACACAGGAGAGAAAACTTGGGTGGGATTCTGTCCTAGGTAGGCCAGCAGGGGAACACCTATCTCTGGGCTAACAGTTATGAATTCTTAAAGTGTGTTGACAGTGAAGACAACTGAATTTATAAATGTCAATCTGCGTTTCCATGTACATACATTACTCACTTTAGCCTTCTGTGGCACAGGCCACCCTGAGTCCTGAGGGCGCTGTTCCCATTCAACAAGGACCTCATCAATCTGTTCCTTGATTAAAGTCTTTCTTCACTCTCTTTATGCCCCTGTAGCGTAACATTGGCTAGAGCACCCTTGGTGGAGAAGGTGAAGGGCAAACAGATAAAGAACAAGAAGGGAGGATAGTGTTGGGGAAAGCAGCCAGCTCCCAGTCTGTAGGAAAGGGTAGCCAAGGGCCACAGGCCTATAAATACCACCAGCTGCTAAAAGAGAAGAGGAAGAGAGGAAGAGGGCAGGATACATGTAGCAGGCAGGTGCATGTGTGTGTATGACCCAATTCTTCTGCTTTATGGTGTGTGTGTGTGTTTGTGCACATGTGTGTGTGTGTGTGTGTGTGTGTGTGTGTGCAAGCAACAGAGATAGTCAAAATTACTAAATTTAAAGACATGTATCATTATTATGAGAAGGAATATGCCACTAAAAAGCAACATGGCTAGTATCGGGATTCTACCACTGATTGTACTGTCACTGAGATTCTGAGTAGAACCTGTTACTGCAGGCAGGATAAGATGCCAAAAACATTTCACAGTTTTGATGTACGATGAAAGGCTCATTTCTATGGGGCACCAAATGTTACCCGGTGAATTTCTTCCACGTCACATTTGGCGCCCCATACGCATTTTGTGAATGAAATCAAACACAGTGTTTTGGGATTTCGTGTGACGAAAACAAATTTTGTGGCACGAAATCCATTTCGTGGACAAAATTCACGAGGTAACATTTCGCGCCCCATACATGTCCATTGAGTTACCTGAGACAGAGGTGGAGACAGATTCATTTTGATATTTGAGGAATGTGAAGGAGTGAGAGATACGATCCATAAGCAAACATTTTTTCTTAATAAACTATAACTTAAAGATGTATGAAAATAGTCTGGCAATGTTCAGACCGGTCATGTACTTTCTTTTTCTGACTGTAGATTTTGGATAGCAACAGAATGGAAGGAATGGAAAGCCCTCAAGATCAAGGTCCATTGTGAGGAGGAGAGAGAGAGAGTATGATCAAAAAGAGGGTGATACTTTAGACCAATTGAACAGAGAAAGAAAGATGTCTCACAGAGTTCAAACATGAATGGACACAGCAGGAAGAGAGGGAGACAGAAAATGTCAGAAGCCACAGCGAGATGAATGAGAGGTTGTGGAAGACCCCTGAGGACAGGGAAATAAAGGGGGAGCATGAGTGGAAAAAACAGATGAGAAATGAGGTGAGGAAGGAGTTGGAGGAGAGGGAGAACAAACTAAAAAAAAGTATCAACTAAAGGGGAGAGAGAGTACTCTAAATGAGAGAGAGAATAAACGGAATAAGGGAGAGGCAAGCTCAAGGGAAGAAGCTCAAAGCATGAAAGTGAAGAATTGGCTGGCACATGGAAGAGGAAGAAATTGTGGGATGGCCAAGAGATCTTTGTCACTGAGGAGAAGTGGAGAGGGCTTGAAAGCCTAGACAAGATGAGGGCCACTGACCTCACAGAGATAGAGGAAGAGAAAAAAGCCAGGGAGAAAGAGAGAAAGGGGATGGAGGTGGAGATGCAAGATAAACTGAAAGAAGTGGAGATGAGGGATAAAATGGAATTTGTCAGGAGTTCAAGAGACAATGGGAGAAAGTTTTCTGCAAGGATGTAGGCAGAAGGAAAAATGATAGATACTGAGACTATGAAAGTGGTTAAGGAATGATGCAAGTATTGGCTGAGTGTGCAGAAAAAGAGAGGGATGAGGTGTTCCGGAAACAGGAAAAGAGAGGATCTCCCCAAAGAAGGAGGGAGATCTTTCACAGAACCCATGAAATCAGTGACACCAAAGGGAGTTGTGTTTGTCTGGACAGAGACAGATTGGCGAGGAGGAACGCAGACTGATGGAGACTGATGAGAGACTGATAGAGACAGATGGAGACTGATAGACTGATAGAGACAGATGGAGACTGATAGACTGATACAGACTGATACAGACTGATAGAGAGTGATAGAGACTGATAGAGACTGATAGAGACTGATGGAGACTGATACAGACTGATACAGACTGATACAGACTGAGAGAGACTGAGCCTCTTTGACCTCCAGCTTCCATCCAGTATTGAGGTGGTGAGCGAATCAAAATAAAAGAAGAGGTCTGTCTTTTTGTGGATCGCCTGGAAG
Source organism: Monocentris japonica (assembly GCA_900323365.1). Classification (NCBI taxonomy): domain Eukaryota; kingdom Metazoa; phylum Chordata; class Actinopteri; order Trachichthyiformes; family Monocentridae; genus Monocentris; species Monocentris japonica. The sequence continues at coordinate 34,573 of OOFE01028765.1, forward strand.
AAATAAACGAAGATGGACTACAAATAGAGATATAATGACAGATAGAATCAATTACACAGCAATTTGTTTACATGTAGCCCTTATGGATGGACTGGTTTATAACACCCCACCTGGTGGCTTTTATTACACAGAGTTAATAGATCCACTATGATTTCAGGAATCTCATAACATCTGAAACTGAATAGTTCAAATATAAACCATGTCATTTAGACAAAAGATTGCATGACATATGTGGAATCAACCAGAGGCCAAGGGTAGCTGGAAGTCCATTTCATAGTGACGTCAAACATTTGAAACCACCACTGTTGGGAAGCATCACCATCAAAACAAGCAAACCAACAAAAGGCATTAGTGAGGACTCTGTTGCGCTCGTAAAGCCTTTCGGTTTATAACTGCCTGAGAGAATGCAAACAAAGTTTTCCATGAAGCTGCAGTGATTGTTTCCCTAACCCCCCCCATTACAAAGCTAGAGAGACTAAGATGAGAGAAATGTTGGGCACCAGTTGTGCTTCAGTAGCTCTGGTCCAAGACCATGATTTGCAGGGTTAAGTCCGGAAGAGGTTAGTGTATTTTTGTGTGTGTTACTCTTACTTTTGCAGTTGGAGGATGGCGACTAAAAGACGTGAGGATGAGCAGGAGATCTGTCTCCCATGGCCTCAAAGAGAGGGAGGGAAATTACGGCCAAAGACAATGATATGAGATCCAACATAGGCTGTACAGTACAGGCCAGTGCCTCCTCTCTGCATGTGTCCTGTATTAATAGACAAGTTTTTCAAAACAATTCCCCCGAGCACTGCAGCAAGCCATTGCAAAGTGGGCTTTCTGTGACTGCGGCATCTGTAAATTGCAAACATTGAAGTGAATGTTGTCTAATGCAATCTACTATGGGCTGATAATAAGAACCAATACTTGTGGGTTAATCTAAAAACAAGATAATCGTTGTGAAATAAATCTACCTTCTAACCATTTGGGGTTAGATGGTCGACTTTCCAGTAGAAAATAGTTTGAAAACCATTGATTTACAGTATGTGTATATCATTTCAATTGTGGTTTATGCGGAGCTTAACACTGAGAAAAATATCGTTCACAAGGGTGGACGGGGGAGTTGTAGTCATAAATATGAAGGAGAATTATGATTATGAAGCTTGTGGCAAAATATCACTTGGCAAGCACTAACCAAAACATTAGTTTCACTGTCTTGAAATGACTTGAAATGTTTCCCATTAAATGTGTTGCTACTGTAGTTAGTGTTCATAATGAAAACAGAGAAAAAAGTTGAAAAGAATCCAATATAAATGTCCAAAGTCTAACAGATGTTCCCAGAATGCTTTTTTGGTTAGAAGACAAAGATAACTAGATTGACCTCATCCATTCAGTTCTCCATGTTCAATAGTTTCAGAGAAATCCATAAATAAATAATTTAGTTCAAAGATCATTTGATAAAGATAAAATGAAAACAGGCCTCGTCAGGATCCAAAATATGTCTCAACCCAGAATCCTGCTCCCAGGGGAGATGCAGCGGGCAGTGGCCAGCCTGCCGACAGCCGCAAAGCAGCTCGGCACAGCGCAGAAGAGGACCACCGGCCCGCCAGCCTGGAAGCCGAGAGACGACACTGGAAAGCAGCAGTCAAGACAAGCAAGTTTTATATGCTGGGATGTAAATAAAGTGGCCTGCGGGCCCGTGAACTCTCTACTCCTGCCTGTGTCTGTCTACCCCGGGGATAGTGAGTCTGCTACACTGATATTATTTGAAGCTCCATTAATGTTCATAATCTGCGTAATACAAACCTACCAATCGGGTATAGTTTCTTGTAACTAGCAAATTAGCTAGTTTTACTCAAGGCTATTTACATTTAGTAAAAAAATCCATACAACACAATGGAGCATATACCATACTGGGCGTCCGTCCAGAGCCAATCAAAGCGGCACATTCTGTATCCAATTAGTGCAGAGCATAGTGATCAATCTCCATGCAACAATCATGTAGCTCTCTGTTCTAACCCCCACCTCCCCTTTGCTTGCAAATCACGGATCTCACTTGCAAATCCTTGCACACAAGCTGGCAAATCTTTTTGTCAGGTTTTGTGCGCTGAAACACTGACAAAAGTGTGTGCAAAATTGACGTCTACAAGTGTAAAAGTGTAACTGAAAAGAGTGTTTTGTAAATACAAATCAGATTTTCTTGCTCAGATTCTTTTACACTTTTTCAAATCAGTCTTTTCACTTCTGAAAATAGTTCTTTGCAAAAACAAATTTATTTTTCTTGCTCAAATTGTTTTTCACTTTTGCAAATCATGAGTTACACTTTTGAAAATAGTTTTGGCAGGGAAATACCTTCATAGTTACCTTTTTCCCTCAAAACCAAGAGCCAAGGTGTGCTTAGCCAGTGTATTTCCTGGAATGACTTTCGACAACCCCCAGAGAACGTGCCTGAGCTTGTTCCATTCAGCTGTGGGTTACACATGTAGGTGGAGAGAGCTATAGCAATAGCAATTGTGATAGCGGAGCAAGAGTTTTTCCAGTCGAGAAAAGTGAGTCGCAACCCTTACTCAAAACGCAGCATGTCTTCTCGATGCATTGCATTCTGGTGTGTGTGTGTGTGTGTGTGTGTGTGTGAACTTAGTTCCCTGAAGAGGTGCAGCAAATGTTTCCCTGGTGTGGTGTGGTGACTAGCACCCTCTTGTGATATCACCACAGCCTCCCTGTCACCTTGGAGCTGGATAAACGGTCAGATGCAATCCAGCTTCTGCCTGGAAACTGAGAGCTGTGAGCCAACTCTGGCACTGCGGCCAAAGTATTTGGTCTTTGCTGTAGTGATAATGTGCAGCCTCAGTGGCGCGGTGGGCAAGCCTTCTGATTATAGAAGGAACACACTTTATCACAAAAGCAAAATAAACAGCTCAGATAGCGGGACCTTCAAACCAAATCAAAGCTCTATTCTATTCTATTCTATTCTATGACTGACTGGACTGAGGAAAGACAAATCCTTTATCATGTTTGCAGGTTCATCATGATTGCATGTGTAAGTCTATGTGTGTGTGTGTATCTGCATCCGTGACTGCAAACATATCTATGCGTGTGTGTCTGAAAATGTGTGTGTGTGAGAATATGTGTGTGTGTGTGTGTGTGTCCTTGGGTGTTCGATAAGATAAATTAAATTAAGAGATAGAGCCTGGGGGCGGCGTGGCCTATTCCACTGTAAAGCCCCTGCTCTGAGGCCCGGTGTCACTGAGGTGTTGGGGGATTAGACACACACACTGCCTTCCCTCTCAAAGGTTAATTCCTTTATGGAAGAACCGCTCGATTAATTGTGAGTGTCTCGTATCTGCTGAAAGGTGTCAGGAGAGAGCCTGACCGTCTTTTCATTCTGGAGTAGACCCTTTCTCTTACACCCTCTATTTTTACCACCTTCTGACAGCTGTACAGTGCAGCAACGTTGGGCAGCACATGGAACCTATTCTGACAGGTCAGGTACAACCAGATGCCAGGCCCCTATCTTCTCTAATCCTAACACGGCGGATGAACTAAATTCTCAAATATTGATATAGTCCTGGTTTTATGCCTCATGTAAAACTGAGGCCGGTGGACCTCCTCCGCTACTTCCTCATCAGCTGGAATTGCACCCGTGGGACTTATAACCTCATTTCTCAATGGTCAGAATAAAAAAATTAAACAAATAAAAAAACTATGAGCCATCATGTTTCATTAAGATGGGCTTCTCATCTATTTCCCGTATAACACCCTTCAATGACCAATTTATACTAATTTATCTGGGATGTCACATTGTGTTAACAGACCACCCTTCTCCATGTATTGCTTTGGGAAATCCAGGATGTGAGACATCTTGGTTTATCTGTAATTATACAATCACTTTCACAGCTGCTTGGCATTATGGTCAATTTGCTGCACAAGCTTTGATATGAGCCCACTGAACTGTGCCACACTCCACCTAGGCGATGATATATTTGATTTGGCATTGGGATGCACACAACTGTCTCCCTGACATCTCTAATGTGACAGACATACTTGAAACCACGCCAATAAGCTCTGTCACTGTCAGTGTGATCGATGAAAAGAGGTTTTGCAAAAGATTTCCACTCTAATTGAAGAATTTTCCCGTGACGTTGCCAGCATAGTGTATGTCTGTATATGTAACCATGAATAAATGTGATTAATCTGAAAACCGACACAAGTTCCCTTGAGTGGCCCTTAATAAATCTGACCTCAATTTTGTGGTTCAGTCCAGAAAGCTGCTTCACTTCATTTCACTGTTGTGTTTTATTCCCTCTCCTCTTGAGCACACATACCTGAGCCATGTCTGGCTGTGAGCTGCCAAAAATTTCCAAGCTTATTATTGCCGTGTCTCTCTTGAGTGTCCTACATGCGGCTGGAAAGATGGCATCTGTGTTGAAAGGGTATTTCTGCCCTGGTAATGAATGGGCTCTTTGTGTGACTGACTCAAACCTGCGCTCTGTGGAGTGTCACGAAAGTGCTACGCATGTCGTTGTTATCTGAAAACAGACAGAAATGGGTTCCAGACTTGCGCAAGAACTTTGAGGGAAAAAGAGGAAAAGTGTGCTATCTTAGATCTCATAGGTGATTTGTCATCCCTTTGAAGGCCATATTTCAATTCTGGCATTATTTTTTAAAACATTGTTGTTATGACTCAGCCTGTTAGCATTGAAAAGAGTTCCAAATGACATTTTCAGTCGGGTTGGTTTGGTTTAAAGCTGGATGTATGTGGAGTCATGGTCTTGTAAGTAAACTAAAGTTTTCCATACAGTACAAGTAATTCATAGCTGGTGGGGGATGCCACGTCGAGGGCCTGTGGAGTACACAAAATATCATGCGTTATAAATCACTGTCTTATTTTGTGCTGGGAATTCAGCTTCATTTTAGACTGAGAATTCAGCTTTCATCAAGGCATAAACCTCCCTAATCCATTCCCTCAGCATTGGCAGCCAAACTGAAGCAACAGTAATTTCATCCATTTGCACCTCTGAACTCACATTCAAGCCTCTGAACAATGAGCACACGATCAGTTTTGAAAGAGCCTTGGAGCTCATCACGCAACTGCACACAGTTATTGGACTGCACAGTGTTACATGTAGGGTGAAGCTTTGATGCAGCAATCACAATTGAAATATATCTGGTTTCCAAAGGTATGCATGTTTCTGTGACCTACTGAATGTGCAGCTAGGGTTGGGAGTGTGAGTATACTTTCTCAATTTATCATTGTTTCTCAGTATATTCACAATATAGTATATAAATATGTTTTCGAGCATAGAATCCTTTGTGTTTTGGAAATGTTATTGAATTATTGAATAATGAATTTCAGGTAGCATTTTTTTTTTGTATTTTTGGAATGAAAAATGTTTAAACATGGTGATTTCTCATCTATATTAGACCCTAGAAATGCCACTTTCACTACACGGCTACTGCCTTGTTGTTCCACCCCTGAGAGGAAATGTTTGAAGAGACCACCAATACTAATGCAGGATATATTCAGGGTGGGGGGGGGGCATCTAGCATGGCTACTATTACATAATACTACACTTAAAAGAGGTGACAGAAACAACATGTGTGCGCAGAGTATGCCAGTCCCACACTGGTCACGTACACTAACACACAGTCCCTCTTGTTAGCCATCAGCTATACTGTCCTGTGAGAGTCCTGCTGTTTGTCTCCCATCGCTGACCCAGAGCTGTTTTCACCCTCACCAGCATAGCTCTAGTAAGGGACATGCACACACACACAAACACACAAGTGAAGGACAGCCAGCAGCAGCCAGTCACACCAGCCCTTTATGGCCTCGCTAAACAGAACTTAGCTCCCACTCTGCCAATTGACAGGAATGCAGAGGCAGATAGAGGGGTTCATCGGTTCATCTCGCCAGAGCTCTGCCACCACTTGAGACTTTAAGGGCTCCATTTGCAAAGCAACACATGTAAAGAATGCTGCCCAGAGCCCAGATGACCCCTGGGGAAGGAATGTCTTTTTACTGACTGGGATAGCTTGACAGGCTGGAGAGAATTGTTGTCTATAATTTTTGGCTTTCTTGTGGCTTGGTCAGTGTCTGTGCTGGATGATGCTCGTGCAAAAGTGTCTTAAAATGTTCTGATTAATTTCAACACCCCATACTCGTCTGCTAATGAGTGTTTAGGTACGTATGTGTGAGTCTCTGTGCACATAGCAAATGTTCCAGCGTTAAAAAGTATTGAATTTTCAGTGACAATTGAGTGCTGATTGGAGTGTTGTTTACCCACTCATGGAGCTGATATGGCTCTAGGGTGGGGGTTCAAAACTATCTGAGTGTTAAATTAAAACTGACGGTTTTGCTGTGTGTGTGTGTGTGTGCATGCGCACGTCTGTGCCTGTGTGCATGTGTGTGTTCGAGAGCGAGAGAGAGGGAGATGAAATTTGGGGTTTCACGCTCACTCAATCAGTGACTCCATATCTGTCATCGCCAACGGCAACATAGCAGCTATAACACACAGCATCCAAATATTCAGCAAAAAAAAATAAAAATTCTGCTGAACCACAACAACCTCAGCTCTGGGGACTGAGTGTGTATTTTACAGACTGATAACTGATAAATCTGATTATAACTGATTATAAAGGAAGGGACAAAACATGAACTGATTTTATTGTCTTGGTTTATGTATTGAAAATGCAGACCTGAACTTTATGTTTATCTATTGATAGCATTCTGGAAAAATGAAATGGTTTTGGCAGTAATAAAACTTCACAGATTGTTTGAAATGTAATTAAAACCTGAATTCATTATTTATAAATATATTACTTTGCCAGTTAAAATATTTCCACAAATGTGCCCTTGCTTTGTGATTCGCGTAATTTTATTACTTTTATTGTTAGGAGTTTTGTTTTATTTTTAAGGTGGTCTGTTTGCAAGGTCCTTATTTATTTCTAATTTATTTATCTAATTTCGTAAGCTTTTGTCAAATGAATGAAAACAAATAACAAATAACAAAACCCTTCATTGCACCTCTTCATGGTGAAGTGGGCCTGTATGCTAGTAGCCCCAATTTGTTCGCACCTCTTCTCTCTTCACAGCGACTAATGGTTGTCAATGGGAACCAGATTTTGGGAAACCAGCCTGGTGAATTGGGGGCATTAGTCCCTCAACAGTGTAAAACAGGTCAGATCTAGATGTTGGTGAACCATGAATCTGAGTCTGATTTGATTCACTGGTCCCCTCCCTTACAGATTAGAGAGTTACAAAGAAAGAGGTAGAGAGAGAGAGAGAGAGAGAGAAAGAGATAGAGAGAGAGAGGATTCGCCATTTCAAATGCTGATGTAATGGTGTGCACGGCCAAATGATCTCATTTTATCTCTTCTGCCATGTCTGGATATGTGTGTGTGTGTGTGTGTGTGTTAGGATCAGTGGATGTGGGTACCAGAATCACAGTCACTACCGGAGAGGTAATTCAAACCATCAGAGTCTAAGACCTTTCATCCATCAGTGTCTAGGCACGCGACTGGGAGTGGGTCAGGGGGGTGGTTGGTTTGGGGATCCCGACCAGACGGCTGATAGCGACCCACAAGGCCACAAAGCAGACAGAGGATGCTTTAAGTCTAAATCATGGTTTACTTGAGAGATACTTGAGCACAGAGCCATCAGGACAGAGACAGACTGCCGAAACAGGGTCCTTGAGATAAGCCCAATTAGGGTACACAGACCCACTAGGGTGGACATTAGCTTCAACATATAGCTACATGATCACTGGACAAGATCCTGGTGAAAATTCTCCATCCTTGTTCTTCTCAGCAGTTTTCTCTCAGAGCTTTGATTTCAAAAACTAGTTTTAACTTCATCCAAAAGATCTTGCAGTGAGCATCCATCCAGAGCCTCTAGTCTCTAACTGCTTCCCCCTGAGTCACTAAAAGGGGCATTATTCAAACGGTAGGGTATCTAATCTGAAGCTAACTGCGTCTGAGTGCTCTGTGGTGGAGATCAAAGGAGTGTGTGTATTCCAGCTATGGCCCAACAACCCCCTGGGGCAGATGGGTCACAAAGACCACCGATAGCCACTGCCCCTGGGGTGGGATGGAACACGAGTGGGATAAGGGGATGAAGAGAGAGGGATGAGTGAGAGAGGGGGTTGGAGAGTATTGATTAAGCCTGTTTTATCTGCACAGAGAGTGCCACTGATAGTGGGGGAAAAAAAATTTGGCTTCAGTGAAAGTCAGCAAAAGGAAAACTAGTCGAGGAAGTCTTTGGATCTCAAAGGGACTGTCGATTCCCCTCAGTTGTTACAGGAATTGGGTTACGATCGTCATCCTTCAACTGGCCCACCAACACTACACGAACCTGTAAAAGTAGTCGATAAATCATCCTTATGCCATGTGTCCCCGATTTCTTTCTCTCTCTTCCTCTCTCTGCTCATCTGCTGGGGAACTGCATGGTTATCATAAGAGTTTAGATTGGAGAGCATTGGATTGTTGCATTGGGAATAATGTTAGGCTAAAGCGTCACATTCAGCGACAAGGCTCTGATATATTGATTTATCAGAGCAGATTACAAATGGGGCTATGGCCTGACACATGGGAAGAATTAACATCCGTCAATGCAACAGACAATTCCTGGGGAGATTCTTCATCCAGGTAGATAGTACATCCTTTTGCCTTTTACAGGGTTTGATGTGGGAAGAGAAAAAAAATGATGAAATAAAGTTTTGAAGTGAGTGTGAAACTAGTCGAAGATATGTGGTTGAAAGCCCAAGAAGCAGACACATGAAGTTAGAAGGAGACATTCAATCAAACAAAAATCATTTTTTATCAGAGATTATATCATCTGTACTGCTATTTCTATTTTAACAATATGATTCACATGTTTAATGCTTTAAATGTAGTTTTGTTAATGGGTTATTGCAAAAAGCATAGAAAGGAAAAAAGAATGAGGCATGACTGCCACCTGTTAGACAGATAAAGAAATTACAAGTACCAAAGCTCAATTCAATACAAAATACTCAGTTCTCAACTGGATTTCAGTTTAGTTGGCTGTTTCAACAGACACACCTCACTTTACTCCATGAATGCAGTCCTGACATCAACAGACAGAATTTCCCCCCGGGGATCAATAAAGATCAATAAATCTATCATGAGTAAAGTGAGTAATCGATATGTCAGCTCTCAGGGTTCAGTAAAAACTTAAGGGCTGTAAAATGGTAAGTGGGCCCTGTATGTTTGTGTGAGAAGGTGGGTTTATGGTGGGTGGATACACAAACAATAAGCCCTGAAGAGTTGTGACAGGGCTGATGGAGTGAGGAGCCAGACATGTTGTCTGGAGGAGGGCTCATCACTCAGCACCCCATGGGCTCTGCTGCTGGGAGGGAAATATGGGGACATTTGGGGTCACAGCATTTTGTGCAAGTGTGTGTGTGTGTACTTGCATGGTCAGCAACTCCACAGAGCTACTAGTGCAGGAAAGACCTGCCTGTGGTCTTCTGTCTCCTTATGTTGTGGATAATAGGAAGTCCATCTAGTCTACCTTCTACCCAGACGCATGCCCATCTCCAAAAAGAGACATTTTGAGGTGTTTAGAAATAATACCTGAATTTCCCTGTTGACACCTGTACATTTTTGAAACTTTATAATCTATTATTAAAATGTTTCATGGAACTGAATCATTTACTAGGTTTTGATCAGAGTGTGGTATGATCAGAAAAGGCTAAATTAATCCCAGATCAACACACTGAAGTGCAGGCTGTATAGATCCAGTGTGTTTAAACTGGTTTATTTCTATGTGTGTGTGTGTGTGTGTGTGTGTGTGTAGGGAGAGTCCACTGGGCTTGGGTCAGAGTGCAGACAGAGGATTAGGTTGTCACTGTGAGGTCCCATAGTGATTCATCTGCCAGGGTTTAGCAGTGCATTCTGACAATGAACACAAAACACATATGCATACATACACACACACACAGACGAACACCAACACACAAATACATACACACACACACACACACACACACATACACACGCCCTACCCTACTTCTCAGCTTCCAGCTGTCATGTCATCCCCAGGAGAGAGGGTGGTGTCTGAACTGGGGAGAGGTGGTGGTGGTGTTAAGGCTGCCTGTGTCCTGTCTGATCTTCTGTAAGCAGGGTAGCTGAGGTCCACAGGGTCCTGAAATATCCCTTGGCAAATTGTTGGAGACAAGCCAGACAGAGCGCAAGTGTGAAAGAGCAGGGCTATGTGGGGACTAAGTATTTTGTGTCAGTCTGTTTGTTTATGTGTATGGATGGGTGTGTGTGTGTTTGTGTGTGTGCATGAGCATGTTTGCTTGTGTGTGTGTGTGTGTGTGTGTGTGAGAGAGATAATGTTAAAATTGATGGTATAACGCCACCTACCGTTTAACCACTAGATGGCGCTAGAGTATTCAAAATGGAAACATGATCGGTCTCTCCATAGACAGACATGGACCCAACAGCACAGGCATAGACATTCAAAACAGCCAAGTCAAGACTCTAGTGATTTTAACAATGTATGAAAACCCTAAAATATCTCCATCCTTAAAGCCCCTAGCAGCACGTATGCCGTCTATCAAATGGGTTCACAGTTGCATTCAGTTTAGGAAGAGTGCCAAGATGCAATGCATTAAAACGTACAATGATGGCAAAAAGCATGTGCATATAAAAAGCTTTTTGTGTTTGATGCTCCTAGGGGCGGTAGGTGTGTGGGTGATAAGACTAAATCTTACAGGGTGGTGGAGGAGTTTTGCAGTAAACAGCATTTTATATACCTGTTAATGTGGCGCAATGGATGGGAGCATAAATCCATACCCACCCTGCAGCAATGTGACTGTGACTAAACCAAGCTATTTTCCTATGTGGAGGGGAGGGAGGGGTCTGATGACCTGCACAATAGTCTAATGTTACACGTTTGTAATTCTCCTGTATATAGGCCTTGGCCCGTTCTGTTATGGGTTCTCCTAAATGCCAAACCTTTAACTTGATACCTGAATAGGTGAGTGAAAGTTAATGTGAACTTGCCTCACCCTACACACACCCATGGGCCTAATGTTTCAGCCGCGCCCTCCCTGATACATAAAGCATTCACAGCAGGCACAATAACTCTGATAGGTTTTGGTACTGAACTTGAGATACGTTTTCTGCATTGTTGTTTGAGCTTGGCATTAAATTTGATGATCAGGAATGACAGAGACATGAAATTAAATCGTAAAATCAACACCATCTCTATACAGAACAATGCATTGTGTCTACACAATAGTCACAATGCGAGCATAAAGAAAGAAAGAGTACCTATGTTTTCTGTCACACATGATGATACATGGTAGTAGCCTATGGTACATGACTGACAGATTTAATATGATGAAAACTACGATGAAAGGCCTCTGAAAAGATAGCCTAAAAAAACCTTCTGCTTTATACCTTATCAAGGCCGTCTGGGATGTTTAGAAAAGGGAGGAGGGAGACTGAAGAGACTTGTGTATAAACATGCGTTCTGCACATACCCCATATTCAAACCCCCTCCTCCACCCCTCTTCTCTGCTCCCAAATTTTTGTTTTGGAGGCTGAATCCTCTGAGGCACTGCCAGCGGCACCCGGGCCGCGGAGCGCTTCGCAAATATTTGAGCTCAGACATAGCCAAGTTGACTTAGCTTGGAGCATGGTGTTCCCAGAGCTCTGATAGGATGCCTGGACCAAACTTGGGCTTTCGAGCAGGCAGCACTGTGCACCTCTTGCCCCCGCTCCATCTGGTGTCTGGAGAGTAATTCAAGGTGGGTTTCAAAACAGACAGGCTGGGCTGAGGAACAGACAGCCACATGAGAGGGCTGTGGTTTCCCCACCATTAGAGAGAGACACTGACACAGGTCCTTTGCTATCCTGAGTTGGGATGCAACGTGTTGACTGGCAGAGATCAGAGGCCTCTGGCTTGCAGAGAAGGCTTCAGAGTAACTGAGGAATATATTAGCTCCCTTTTCAAACGGTGGTGCTGAACTGTATCCACAATGGCCCAGATTTTTCCAGATCACCTTTTCCCAATATAGGTCCGTCGGCGGTGATGGAGTTCTGCCCAGACTAGCATAACTCCCCGGAGTGGCTCTGCAGGCAGTTTGGTTCTGTTTAGTTAAATTAACTTCAGTGCAGTGAATGCAGGGTAATGTAATGTGGTTCACTAAAGAGCAGCACACTGCAGTTTCAGTGCAGTGCAATGCAATACTGTGCAGTTCAGTTCAGTACAATTCAGTTCATTTCAGTACGGCACAAGTGAGTTGAGTTGAGTTGAGTTCAATTCAGTACTGCACAGTTTAGTTCATATTCATCCAGTTCAGTCTACTAAATGACAGTTATACTCAGATCAGTTCAACTCAGTTGTTCATCAGATTGAAAACCCTCTCAAGTTGGTGATCAGCAGTGGGAGTGTTGCTGTTGCCTTAATGTTATGTAGAAGGTCTGGGAGCATTGTGCCGCAGGCTGCTGCTTTTAGTTCATTATTGCAGTGTAGTGAATTATTCTCCTTGTCAGTAGATTTTTGGGTGCATTTGCAAGTTTATTGTGGTGCAGAGGCCCCTGAGTGGATCATTTTGTTATCTGCCTCTTATACATCAAAGGTCTCAGCTTCATTATAGCATGTTATGATGCATGGTGAGGTGACAGGACCCCATCCTGCTGAGACTCAAGACTTGGATGAATAATTCCCATTTCAAGATAAGAGACAAATAAAGGTTTAATGAGTGAATATTTGAAATGGAAACACAAACATTTTCTGTTACTCGGCTTTAGATAGCAGTGGAGTGAAAAGTGAAGATCAGGCAAACACATTTGATAGTATGACAGAGTGGATCGGAAGCCTCCTGGAAGCCTCCTGGAAGAATAGCTTGATAATAGACAGAATATATGGCGGCAAAATCTTCAGAACAATAATAAGACAGAGCGAGCATAGCTGAGAGAATGAAATTCCATGAATTCCTTTGAAAGGGTTTAATTTTCTCAGAAAACTAAATCCATCTCACTCTCTGTGTAGGTTAAATAGGAGATGTTTGCTATCCAAGGGAAATTCCCATAGTAGACTGGAACCCTGTTGTTTCCATGAGAAAGAGGAAACCAGGCCTACATAGATACAGCAGCATGCTACAGCCCAAAGGCCAATGAGAGCTGGAGGTCACCCAACTGAGACAAGTCCTGACAGTGAGAGATCTGCTGGACGATCACCACACGTATGAGTACCCAGGAAGCAAAGGAAATGTTTCCCTTCTTCTCTTTCCTCCTCTGTTTCCCTTACCGCTGAGCAAAGTGTCAGTCTCAGAAAGACAGCGATACACTGTACTGTAAAATACGTCAGTCGGTCTCAAATTAATGTCTCACTCACTCACTCAAACATTAATTTCTTAACAGACATTGAGTCTACCCGTGTCGTGTATTTTTCTTTTTACCATTTACCTTTTCCTGGCTTTTTCCAGCGATGGCTGTTTGACTTGTCATGTCTGATTTAAGGCAAAGGTGTTGAAGTTTGGCTGTGGGCTGAGTCCCATGTTCCACTTGTCCATCTCCAATTCACTTTTAGCCTCAAGATGAACTCTCATTTCTTCATGTAACATTTTCCCATGTTTTATGCAACACCTCCATCTTAATCCTCTCCTCTCCTCTCCATTATCATGACCCCTGCTGCGGATATGATATATGACAGGTGATCCTCATTTCTCTTCAGAGTATCCTCTTCAACATATCACTTTTTTTTTTCTTGCCATAGGTAACATTTGACATTTTTCTCCTGCTTTGATAGATTTATCAAAAGACGCAACAGTTAGACCTAAAAATGGGTTGGAATAAAACGATTATGAGGCCACTCAATCATTTCTCATATATAAAAGCATGTCGGGACTGCATGTTTCAAAATGCAGTAGTCAATATGCCTTTACAAATAAAAATTATTATAATACGTCATTCATTTTATCTCAAATCATTTTATGTCAAATCTCATCACACATCCCAGGGTCTACCTCTTCAAGATGCCTTTTTGCCTTTTGCCAGACCTTCCTTTTTAATAAAAAATGAGTTTTCATGATTAATGTGCCCTGCTAAAAATAAAATAGCAATAACGTGTGTTATTAATATCTATGTTCTGACTATTCTCTTAATATTAGCAGAGGTTTACAATAAAATATAGCAACACATGAGAAATCATCTGACATCTCCAAAGAGTATGTGCATTCTATTGAAGGATATTCTTCAGGGCATGAGGCACGTTTAGAGCATTTTCCCTCAAGACATATTATAGTGGTTGAACTAGAGGTTGTACGACTTCAGCTGAATTTTAAGCACTCGATATGAGCACAGCAACACAGTTTATTATCAGCCTTTAAAGTTTGACATGAGCAAAGTTTCATTGCAATTGAATTTTTTTAATAAAACCTCACAAGTCAGTCAAAGCATTCGGCCTATTACCCACCATGCACACACACACACACACACACACACACACACACACACATGCACAATGCTCTGTCCGGTTCCATCTTGGCTGGTGTGTAATTAGAGGTAGCTTCATTTGCATTTTTAATTAAACAGTGCATAATGGGGATTCAAGGCCCAAACAGCCTTTTGCTGTGGTATTTAATGGTGTGGAGGCGATTGGAGAGATGGCTGTTAATTACACATACACAGTTTGATTGCTTTCTGCTGTCTAATGAATTGTCTGCCAGGATAAATGGCTTTGGTCTAATGGAAGGGGTCCCGATGAGCCCAGAGGAACGCCCACTTTAAAAGCAGAAAAAAGCCAAAGTTTGCTCCCCTCCATTAGTGAAAGTGCATCTAGATATTTAGCAGGGTTACATCTGCATGCTAACTACACAAGACTATTTCGTATGCAGAGGTTAGTGTTTACTTTTTAGTGTTGAAGTTGTTGATAACTGTCAACGATACCTTGAAATACCAGAAAGCTTACGTATGTAAAAACGCATTAAAGGTAAATGGCTGTATGTCATTTAACCTTTATCCAGAGAGCTGCTGGTTTTCTCTCCTACCAGGAAGTTAATTGCATTCACCTGGCATCCCAGGTCTTCATCAATCCCTGATTAGACAGCTAGAATGGAAACTACCTGGCAGAATAGAAAACCAGCAGGACTCTGGATCCCGAGGCCTGGATTTGAGGACCACTGGATTTCAGACATTGAAAAATCAAGCTCCGCATTTCTCGCATCCAGCTGCACAAACCTCAACTATCTCCCTGAAATTTCTCATAACCTTGTTGGGCTGCTAGTTCACAGGATGCAGCTCATCTCCCACAAGCCTTTGTGGGTGAAAATGACATTGAAAGCAGAAAAAAGGCTTTGGTATTTTTAGGACTTTTAAGGAACTGTGGGTTGCTGTGGGTCGTTGGTGACTTGAAGTTCTCTGTAAGATGGAACATGTTTTCTTCACTAAAAGCCCATCCTTTTTTTCTCCATTTCCAGAATACGGCGACTTGTTCAATTATGTGATTGAGGAGATGATGATTAAAGGCAAGTTGACCTGAAAAGGACACACACACACACACACACACATATATATACACATGCACGCTAAACAAGAGTACATCCTGTACAGACACACACATACACACACACACCATTCACAGTGCTGGGTCAGGATGGTCTGACACACAGGATGTTGTGGTGTGTGAACACATTGAGCGCTGTGAGTGGTCCATTCCATATTCAACAGCTGTGTGCACACGCGCGCACACACACACACACACACACACATACACACGCCCACACATTGCCCTCCACATCGAATAGCAAGGTAACATTACCCGAAGAGGGCCTTGAGTGTCTCCGAAATAGCCTGCAGTCAGCAAAGCTCGCTCCCGTTCTACAGCCTCTTCCGTCATTGTTTCTCCCTCAGAAACAAGTCACAGATGGACATAGACACACACATACATACACACATACAGACACACACACACACTCACACACACACACACACTCACACACATAGATGTACTGGGTCTTACAACAAGCGTATCCC
>OOFE01028768.1:0-23253 GCA_900323365.1 Monocentris japonica
CCCATGACCCTGTCGCTGGTTTACCGGTTGTCCTTCTTTGGACCACTTTTGGTAGGTACTAACCACTGCATACCGGGAACACCCCACAAGACCTGTCGTTTTGGAGATGCTCTTACCCAGTTGTCTAGCCATCACAATTTGGCCCTTGTCAAAGTCGCTCAGATCCTTACGCTTGCCCATTTTTCCTGCTTCCAACACATCAACTTCAAGAACTGACTGTTCACTTGCTTCCCAATATATCCCACCCCTTGACAGGTGCCATTGTAACAAGATAATCGATGTCAGTGGTTTTAATGTTCTGGCTGATCGGTGTATATACTGTATATATACAGTATGAGTATGAGCATGTTTTAGTGTTTCTGTGCATGTGTGTGTGTGTGTGTGTGTGTGTGTGTGTGTGTGTGCGTGTGTGTGTGTGTTTATTGGGGATGGTACTGAGTGTGTCTCTGTGTGTGTGTGTGAACTTGTACATTGCACTTTATTGTTGTGTTTGTGTGTTCTCTGTGTCTGCCAAGGAGTTGATTTTCTTGTTCCTGTCCTGCAGACAGACGGAGGACGGAGGTTAGAGAGGCGACAGGGTTTGGCATGACATTAGCAGCAGCAGCACTAGTGGTTTTGTCCCACAGCCAGCCTCAAACTACATGGCTCTCTGACCCTCTCTCTTAACTGTTCTCCTGAGCGATCCATCAAATACGAAGACCGTGTATGTTCAAAAAGTCGACTTTTCAGGCTTATTTTCAATTTTATCATGGGTTTTGAATTGGGTCATGAGCCCTAGTATCATGAAACTTGCTTTATCCACAAAGGAAACCTTCAGATGAGACAAGTGGGACAAAGCATTGGTTTGGTATACTGCAAATATGACGAACACATTTTCCATCTTATTTTTGTGATTTAGAAGGGAACTAATGTGATGAGTTTAAATCAACCTACGACGATAATCTTCTGGCTGGTCTGCTAAACCTCTGGGCCACAGATGAATCCCTGTGTTGTGACTACAGATCCCAAAGGGCTGTATGTATGTGTGTATGCAGGTGTGTATAAAACATGTCTATGACAACTAACAGGATCATTAAAATGAACAAATTATCTACATATTTTTAACTTCAGCATAATAAACAGACATTTTCCTTTGCATCAGTGACTTCAATTCATGCATTACATAGAATTTGTGATGACGACATTCTCTGAAGGACGATTTTTAACAATTCAACAATCATCACCTCCTCAATCAGGTCAAATCAAGGTCACTAAAAGGATAGGCTTATAGACGTACAGTAGGTGGTAGCACAAATAGCTGAAACAAATGTTCAGGGACCCATCTAACTAACAACCAGCCACCCCAAATTCTCCAATACCCAAATCAATGGATTTATTTCCCAAGTTGCCACCCTACACATACCCTAGAGTGTATATATAGGATTTTGGAATTAAACTGTGAATTATGTGTAGCATAATGGGTGTGACCTTCACAGACACAGAAATGAATGCATAGGGAACAGAGAAACAGGGAAATTAGCCAAACATATTAGGAAGACGACATGATATTACACTCCATCCTCAGGCACAGCATTCCAGGACATTTACTAAATCACTTCCCGTGGACCAGCCCCATTGAATCATGAGAACCGAGCGACGGGAGTCATCCATCCATGTTGTTAGCGGCTGTGTTTGATTCGGAGTCACCAGGGAGTGTGTCCATGTTGAAGGATTTGGTCCTAATGATCTTTAAATGACTCCACTGGACAAATAACCTGCTTAGACCACCACTGAAAATTGGTTCCAGTCCCATGTAATTTTTGAGCTAATTCTGGACACCCTGGGACTCTCACACACAAATATGGATGTGTATGCACACATGCACACATGCTTACGGTACACACACACACACACACACACACACACACACACACACACACACACACACACAAAGCAGAATTAACCCAGATGGTGGTGGCTTTGTTGAGTAATGGCTCTTGCCAGCAACAGAATGGGGGAGAATTATAGATCCATCTACAACACCAGAACACACAGTGGCTACGTTTACATGTTAACCGGCTATTAAGGTCTTATTTGCCTTTGAATTCCTGTGATTGAGGATCCTTGTTACAATGAATATAGGACTTCTATCTATGGTTGTCCACAGAAAGAATGGTCCGCCAGAGTATGAAAAAGATGCGTCTGGCAGCTACCATCTGAGTAGTAAGACTGATTAGTTACTTCTAATTTTGGGGAAAGAAATGGTGAACCAAGTAGTAATAGTAAGTATTGATACTGACTTTGCACACACTACAAACTGTGTGGGAAAAGGTGGGAAATGTGGGAATGGTGAGAAAATGAAGGGCAAACAGAAGAGCTAGAGAGGTGAAAACTGAAAAAGCTAAACTGAACTTGAGTAAAATTTGTGAGCAATGTTAAACTGAAAGGAGAAAATAGCTTAGAGTCAATGGGAAAAATAATTACGACTGATGGACAACAAGGGCTCAGCCAACATCCCCCAGAGGGACAAATCCACAAATGACTACACTGAACCTTCACAGGGCCATGACACATCTTAGCTGTGATTTTTCACACAATTCCCATAAGCCTCTTCTCGTGCACATGAATTTTGATCGTCTACTAGTTTGTGTGGACTGCAGCAGTATATTGATGTACAGCGACATGAACACAAGACAATGCATGTATCATCAGTGCATTAATGTAATACGCCATAAGCTATTTGCTAACGGTTCAGTTGCTAATGTTAAATAGCAAGCCATGTAGCCTAACATTACTTTACTCTCCATAGACAAGATGAAGGCAGCGGATCAACAGGCGAGCCACAGAGCTGAACAAATGAACTGCTAATTAAGGTGTATCTGTCAGCGCCATGATTGCTCCGTGGAACTGCACATACTCTGTACATGTCCTCTCTGTCCATCTATACGTCCTCTAAGTTCATTTTTTCTTTCATTTTCTTACTTTATCCCATCTCCTCTCTTGCTTTTTCTGCCTCTCCTTCACCCTCACACACTCTGCCTCCCTCTCTTTCTCCCTCTCCCTCAAATTTCACCTCCCTATTTTTTTTTCCCCTGATGTGCCTAGCTCTTGTTTTGCTCACTTTCCCTCAGTGCTGGCAGATGACAGTAGCCGCTACAAAGTGTGATGATGGGAACTCACAGCACCCTGCGTGACCACTAAGCTATGCTCTCCCTCCCCCAAGCACCCTCTTGTGCTGTCCAAAAAGGAGCAGAGGGATCCATGTCTAAACAGTGGAAAGAATCAAAGACAGTTAATTTAGACCCCATTGCGCAAATGCTCTCTCCTGTTATGAGTTTTAACCACAACTATGGTCAATAGCGTGCTACGGTACCCCTCTGAAGTCTAACATCAAATTCTGTTCATTGAGAGGGCAAGTAGAGAGCAACTAAAGGGTCAAATAGGTTTAAAAACTGTTTACTGGCAATGTAAGTTATTGAATACTAACTGTCTGTGGTTTTGTTCAGTATTGACGTGTCACATTTAAGTATGGACATTAAAAATGACAGTGCTCTGTCAATGCACAATGTAACGAAACAGAGAGGAACCTGTGCACTGTTGAACGATGACTTTTATGATATTTCTAGTGCTAAAGTGACAAAAAGGTGCTACAACAACTCACCTATGACACAGAATGGCTTTCTGGCGAAGCGGAGTCGTCCCTGCCATCCTCTGTAGCGACAGCAGCATCCAGCAGACCAGATACGGATGATGTACTCCAACCCGAACACCACAATCATCACAAACTCCTGCAGAAAGGTCAAACAAGTCAGTGGCCAGAACGATATTCCTTTTTCGGCAACGTGTAATGATGGTAAGGAACAGCCGAGGCTAATGTGATTCTCTAGGCAAAGCTGTTAACATTAGTCATTATTGTTTGTTGGTCTAGATCCCAAATATGTCCATATCTTTACTGCAAAATCTGTGTCATTAAAAAGGACAATGTATAATCTACAATTAAGAGTTATTATCTAATCCTGACTGAAGATAATATATGATGACAGGTTGGTCTGCTAATGCAATTAGTGTAACATCAGTGGGTTCAAAAGGCCTTAGACTAAAAGCCAAATAAATTCAATAATGGACAATATGTATTTCTAAAACATTAAAAGTGCCTTGTAAAATGTTTATTTTAGTTTCTTAAATGGTAGTTATTGATGCAGGAGCATCATTTCCAACAAATGCTCGCCTGTACAAAAAACTGACCTCTTCTTTCAGGACATATCAGAAACATATTCTTCTTGTGCTCCATCCTAGTTCTTCCTTCCCTTCCTTGCTGAAAGGGGCTTTGAGCTCCTCTTACTATTTCTGGGACATTTGGCAAGTTGGGCTTACACTTCAACAACTAGATCTAGATCTGGTGGTTTCTCTACTGTAGGTCTGCTATTCATTCCTTTGTCTTGTGGTCCAGAGCTCCCTCATGGCCTTACAGACAAACGCTCGCACATGCACGCACACACACATACATAAAAAGGGCAGACAGACACAACATTCACATTCACACACACAAACTTTGGCCTTGTATCTTATTCTTGTTATTTGTTCAATTCTCTCTTATTCTTAATTGGATTTGTTGTGTTCTTTGTTGTTATATAAAACACTTTGTGACAAACTTTTGTTAACAGCGCTTTATAAATTCATTTGATCTGACATGCACACAGCCACATCGAGATGATGTAAATGCATTTATTATCAGGGGACTAATCTTCATAATCCTCATACTGTACATCTCTCTCCAAAACTTGTAGTGGCATTGTCCACACAACAAATCACAATTATCACATAGCAGCTTAAATTCTAACAATTGTCACATTGTTCTTCAAACAGGCAGTGAGACTTCAGCTCCTGTCAGCTCTAAATGTAAGGCCACTGGCAAGTAGTTCTGAAGAGTCAAACCGCTGTAGTGTTGCTGCAATATAAATTGGTGAGGTTTGCTAGTTCAATTCTTATGTCATTCATGCATTTGAGACCAACAAAATTAGCACTTTATGGCGTGTATGTCTATGTTGTGTGTGCATCCCTGAATTACACTGAAAGGAACTGCCCCAATGGTGCAAATAAAGTTTTATCATATTGTATTGTATCATATGGTATCATATGTTATTGTATGGTATCACATGATATTGCATGGTATCGCATGGTATAGCATGGCATCATATCTTATCTTATCACATCGTATTGTAACATATCGTATTGTGATGACGGCACCAAAGTATTTGGATTTCGTCATCTCAATAAAATAAAGTTTAAGCACACACAAGGTCATTGTTAGAACGATTTAAAATAATCACAAGCTAGATTGTGTGACACAAAATAGTGTGAAGAACAACCTGATGGTGTAGTCAAAATTCAAAAAAGATGTAACAAAATATTCCTGTGGCCCTAAAATGATATGATCATGTCTGATAGAGAAGGGAATTAGGAAATAAGAGCTCAGGAAGAAAATTTAGAAATTATTTTTCGGGGCATTTTGGCTGATGAGTGTCCAGTTTCTTACCAGAATGAGCAAACAGTAGGAAGAGACGTCCTGATGAGCTGGAATGGTTGAGAACACAGAGAGGACCAAGCAGCTGAAGACCAGAATGAA
Organism: Monocentris japonica; assembly: GCA_900323365.1. Lineage (NCBI taxonomy): Eukaryota > Metazoa > Chordata > Actinopteri > Trachichthyiformes > Monocentridae > Monocentris > Monocentris japonica. The sequence continues at coordinate 5,606 of OOFE01028768.1, forward strand.
CCTAAAAAAAACAAAAAAACAAAGGAGAGAACCATAAACACATGCACAGAAGAGACCTGGATCAAATAGGATGCCATCAAGGTAGGTAGATTTTAACACATCAGGACAGTTGCAAGAGTGTCATGTTGTTGATCATAGAAATATATTCTAAAGTGACTTTCAAATAGACTTAAAGACGTGACACCCATTGTATCTTCCTATGTGACAAATCCCACCCAGTTGGTACTTTAAGCAAGTTCAAACAAACACTGAAAATGATTTGCAAATTTCTGACCACATTCTGGCGTAGAACACAGAGCAGTAGAAGAATAATATAATAATAATATAATACAATAATATAACCTGGCAGCTCAATCACAAAACCTACTTCCTCTCTATGATATGACTGAACCATCATTATTCAATTTCCTGAGATATCATGTTATTCGTTCTTGTTTGTGGTACATGATTTGCAAGAAACAAGCAGTGAAACTGTTGCTATTGGACAACAAGCAACATCCGACCATTTCCACACTGTTACTCCCTCAGCCAAGAAATCATATCCTTCCATCTTCATAACCGTAACATGCTTTATTTTTCCATCACATAAATCTTCCAAAAAACGCATCATTGTCTAAAATATGACCATGGGGTTTTGAGTTATGGTGACTCTTCATACTAAACGGTGAGAGCACATCTGTGTTTCATCATCTCGGACCTCCTATTAAGCCTGCTGGAGGAGAAAGGCTGGTCTACAGTCTTACTCCTCATACTACTTGTATTTCTATTTTGTTTTTAACCTTTGCCCAGGGAAAGGTTTTACTCAGCACACATGCCCTTTATCAGCAATGCCGTGCTTCATGTTCACACTTTCACAGTTTGCAGCCGATTAGAGATTTGAACTGGAGACCTCTTGGTCATAATCATTTAGGCCTCTCAAACTGTGGTGAAATCTTTAGCTTCAAAAGGGGACTGCGGATTGTTTAGTGCACTGATGTTTACAAATTCCTGGAAACATCATGCAATTGGCAGATTTTGGAAAAATCCATTTCTGCTTGCAAAAATGACAATAAAGACTACCCATAATACAGTTTGTCATTTTCCATTCTCTTCTCTGTCCACAGCTGTAAGGAAGCAAAGACTGGGGAGTACTTACTATCAGCCCCTTGGTGCCAATACATTGATCCTGAATTATCATGACATGAAAGGAAATCTTTAAAACTTGAAAAAAGGCCCACTGGGGTGACTTCCAGCCTTTGAATGGCGCCTGTGTGAAAATGGTGGGTGAGCTGGATGGGTCGCATAGCCGACCCAGGACTCCAGTTGAACCCTCTCTGACATCCAGAAAGCCAGAATTGAGGTCAGAATTTACCACAGCCCCAAGGATGGTTATGTCATTATTTCAATTCAGCATCTGGACCCCCTGCTCCATCACAGGGCAAAAAGGGCTTATGAATTGGTGAGATCACACAGAAAACTAAAAACAGTGAAATCAAGTATCAAAAGTCGATGTTTGCACAGTTGGCATTTCCAAAGATGTGAATAATGGGAATTTGAATAGGGGAAAACATGCACTGACAAGCATTGTGATGCTGTCAGCCATAAAGCAAGCTCCTTGTCACTGGCACACCTACGCCTCTCACACTCTTGAGGTTGTCAGACTGAAAATTACAGAGTGACAATCAACTCCCTTCATCCATAGCCTAACTCATGTTTTCGTTTTGGATGTATTTATTTTAACAGGGGTAGAGAAATACTGAAAAGCACACTGACAGCATCATTAAGCACTCAACAAGCTTTACTAATTAATCCCACATACTGGTGTTCTCAGCTAGCCTTGGTTCCCACGTGTCATGCGCGAGCTCATACGCAGCAGAGGAGATCTAGAGTATCCAGCCCTGCATTTCCAGCAGAGTGATCGCTCTTAACCTTCTAAATAGCAGCCATAGAAAATTAAGCTGGTTTAAGCTCAGAAATATACAGATACACACACTGACAGGCACAACATGCCCTCGCAATCACAACATACAGACATCTGTCCTTCCACCCACTCACCCGCTCTCCAATGCACTTACTCCACCCTGCCCACCCCCACCCTCTCCCACACACACACAGGCCGAGAGAGAGAGAGAGAGAGACCAGGCACCATCAAGCAAGCAGTAAGTGCTGCTCTGCTTTGTATAATTTAATTGATTTGTTTGGAAAATGAGTGGCAAGGCTAATGTCTAAAATGTCCCGACACTGAGGGTACATTACACTGTGTCATTGTTCATTTTTTAGTTTGACCTGTGGATAAAAGGAGATATCTACATTTGTGTTCCGCGTATGCAGCTGTGCAAGCTCAGTCTTAGGTCTTTCATTCTGCTTCCTTTATTCTGCACTGAATCAAAAAGGCAGCATAAAGGCAAACATTTGTTCAATGCACAAACCCAGAGACAGACTGAGATGAGGCCATTCACTCTGAAACTCATCCAAAAGACTTCTGATGAGTTCTGGTCATACGTTAATTGGAACACTGCACACTGATCATGTCGCTAGAATTAACAGAAAATGTGCTCTGTTTGCAAGTAGGATCGTGTGGACTTCTAGTGCAAGATGATACCATACACACTGCTCAATCGCATTATATCAAACCATTTCCTCTCTTATAGTAGATAAGTCCTCGGATGCTGTCCATGGTCCTGAAAATTGGGATCACCAAGTTCTCCTCCTGCCTTTTGATTGAACCAATTGGTTACAGATTCATCATTAACTTCTGTTTTTGAAGTAGGCCAATGTGGTATTTTGATGGATTTAAATGCAGCTTCTTTCCTTTACTTGTCTCTGGCAGTAGTTTACAGTTATCTTTCCCCTCTGCCTCTTCTATTTCCCTCTGCATTCTAACCTGCCATTTAGACTGATGTCTGTCTGGGACCATGCCACTGGAAACAGGTCAAAGTTCATAGGGGTCAGCCAGGTTCAGGTTCTCATATACCATAGCTGGGGTTGCAGACAAATTAAAAATCGACTAGGTTTTCATTTTCCCTCTCATATATAGCTAAGCCAGAGACATGTCACATTAATGTCAGCGTTGTATCATCCTTAGCCACTCTATGAGGAGATGAGGACACAAAGTGAAACCTAAAATGCGTCACAATATGAAATCCAAACCTATGTTTGTTTTCTCCACCAGTGAGCTACATTAGGATGAATCAGCATCAGCAGTGGCTTTGCTCAGTATCTTCTTGTCATTTTGGTCATCAGATGTCACCAGACCTAGAGCGAGTGTAACTCATAGTAAAATATATTGTGTCATTGTCTATGGCCTCAGTGACCACAATCAACCACAGTAGTTTCTCTGCCTCCTTTTATGGTGACTGTGACCCAAGGTCATGACCTCATGCCCATCCCTGTGAGGTCATGTATTTCCTGAGAGGTCATGCCTCCACACGGTCAGCCATTCGTTGTATGTCTTAAAGCATTCTGCACATTCACCTTGACAAAGTGTTGTTCTATTCCAACCAAGGCATCCTCAGTGTACTCAGCAGATTCCAAAGGCTTATGTGGATTTAAGTCATGTGTCATACAGTGTAAGACTGTTGTAATTACTTGTTTGATGGTCTTGGAAAATGTCCTGTCATTCACACATTCCCTCTCTGTTTCAATCTTTTTCACACACATACATAAACACACTCTCTAAATCTGTTTGATAGAGAGAGAGAGATAGTGAGAGTGTGTGTGTGTGTGTGTGTGTGTGTGTGTGTGGGCGCTCTTTAAAAGCTGTCAGACACTATGTGGTAAAAGCAACAACACTGACAGAAAGCCTGGGAAGTGACACAGACGACGTTGCGACGAGAGCAAAGACGACAGAATCATTTCCATGATGTACATGGGGTCTTTGAAAGCCTGAGCCAGGGATGCGCTCTGTATTTCATCAAGCAGTGGCAGGGAAAGAGATCATGCCTCTCTTCTCCAGTACACTGATGTTGTGTGTCTCAGTCTCCAGAAGGCCTTGAAGGACAGAAACTCGGCGTTTTTGGCAGATTACAGGTGTGCAATCACACTTGCGAAGTTAGCTTATAATGGGATTGAGTGCAATAATTTTTTATGGGTCCTCACCCGATAACTTACTATTGATAATATTATTAATTCTGTAGTAATTTCATGTAGAAGCAGTTCACATTGACTTGAGTATGACTAGCATGTATTTTCAATTTGAACATAAAAAGTTTCCAGTCTCATGTTCTCCCATTTTGTGGTGGGGCTGCCATGTTGTTTATGTCTGGATTAAGGACTGAACCTTTAAAGGAAGTACTCTCCACCACACTGACATCTTTAAAAGGTTTGGAACAGATGAGTGTGTGGATGGATGACAGGCATCTTAATGCCTGCCAAAATTTTCTGTTTTATTTTTTGCTCTCTCTCCTTTCTTACTTCCCCTCGATTATTTTTGAGTTTGGCTGCCGTGAGATGGTTTTGGTAGCTACTTTGCGGATGCTGTGCTTCCATTTTATTTGATCTTATTCTTTTACTGCTGGCATTTGTGTGTATATGCAGGCTGCACTCATGCTGCTCTGTATGCTTTCAGAGTAATGTCTCACTACTGAAACTAGCTGTCATGAGCTTAAACATGAGCCAACACGAGGTGTTTTTAGCGTAACACCTCGTGGCACTACAGCAGGCACTGTAGAGGTTCTGAGAAGACAGGATGAGTGTGAGGGCAAATTAGCGTGATTTGGCTGGAGCATTGTCGAAGGCTTGTTGTGCTGTTGGGCTTTGGTGTGGTGCTTTGAGACATCACGTCAGCATGTGAAGTGTGCGTGTATAATGCCATGTGCAGCTGGGCCTGCTATTACTAGGTATGGGTCCAAAGATGTATCGGTGAAAGGCAGCTGTACCTGTCAGTGTCATCCTGGTGTACTCTCTCTCTCAGTTCCTCTCGCTCTCTACTTCTCTTCCATTGTGGGTGTAAGTGAATCTTTTTACAAATCTTCAATGCTAGGTTCAAATGATGCACATTTCACTGGCTTCAATCGTCACAGTCTTCCTTCTAGTTCATTACAGTTCCTCTTATAAAACAAACAACGTAGTGTAGGAAACACTTTATTTTTTCCTGCTGTGCAGTAAAGACGCCTGCTCAGCAGTCACATAGCAATATAACAGGAGGCATCTGGAACTACAAATACTGTGACTGCAAAACCATTAGTTTATTCAAGTTCCTTTATCTCAGGATTTGTACACATTTGATGGTTCAATTTCCGATGTATTACAACCCTATGATCAAAAACAATGTAACATTTCCTACAGGTACTATGTAACAAGATGATAATTGCGTAAACTAGCAAATGCAATAAATCTACTAGTGGTGGGTCCAGACTACAAGGCTTGACAGTGCTTGTGCTGGAAAACGTGAAGCCTGCTTCCAAGTTAAATGAAATGAATGAACATTTACTGTAAACGAGGTGTCCTGGGAAGACATACAAGGAACCCAGGCACCAAAGTTTATAGGAGCGTGTTATGTAGTGCAGACTATGGCTTCGCTCTTTCAGCTTCATCCATCATAAGAATTTATGATATTTCACAGTCCGTGTTTTTGGAAGCCTTTTCAGCTTTGTGCAAAACAATGTTTATTTTTCCCATTTAAATATATCGCACCTCATGTTCTTAAAAGCTTGAATCTCGCTGTAGCTGGTGTTGCACTGTATAACCATTTACTCCTTCATCTTACCTCAGTTCCTACCGGGCCCAAAAAAAGATAATTAGAGAGAAAGCAGATGGACTGGGTGCATCATCCTGTAATGATGTTTCCCTACTCACATAGCAGCAGTGGCGATAGTTAGCTAAACAGCTGGGCAGAGATATCACAACTCAACTCCAAAAAAGAAATACAAGAGGAAAACAAGAAAAGCCTGTGTACTGGCACACACATAATCTGCTGTGCTGTGAAATGATGGTCTATTACAACAGCAAAACGCGAAGGTGCTAAGAGGATATAAAGCCAGAGAGACCGCCCACGGTGCCCAGCTATTTCAGACTAGTCCTTCTTCATTTGAAGATATCCAAGAGATCGTAATGAAAATTCAGCAAAGCTGTTATGGATGTGTAATGAAAAGTTAAGGGCCTTTAACAACCTGCTTGTTAGAAAAAAAGACACACACAACTGGGACATAGTAAACATGCAAACTCATAAAGCAGCATCACTACAGTTTAATCCATCCTGTTCTCTCATTTTGAGACATCTAAAGAGGCTCCACAAATTAAAAATCCATCAGCAGAGCTGTAGGAGGACGTGTAATGGAAAGTAAAGGGGGGATTTAACAATGTTGACTTTACAAGTGAGCCAGTATGTATGCGGGCAGTGACAGCGTTGTCCTCCGCTATGAAGGACAGGGAGCAGGGTAGGTGCTTGTTTGGTGGGGCGGACACACATGGCACTACTTTTTGAGATATGTTTAAAAACTAAGATGTGACTGCTGTGTGGTTGTTTACACCCACTTGAGGAGCCACCTACTTTCCACAGAGACACTTTCACATCTGGGGGTCTAATTGAAACAGGATGCAGAGTCACAGGCCTCCTCCTACCACAGAGATTTCCATCTGGTAACTTGGCCACTCCAAATCACAGCAAATAAATCTCATGCAATCATGTGCTGGCCCGGATCACAGATGAGGATTTGCTGGCTCAACTTGATGGGCAACAATAACATCTTGGAACAAGAGCAGTCAATAATCTTTGGAAACATACCAAAACACAGGATGTGATGTAATTATCTTTTGTACTAATTTGGTGAGTACTTATGTAGAAACCTTGCTGATGTTAAAGAGAAAGGGTGCTGGGTGCAAGTGGGCATGTCGCTGGCATTATCACATGGGAACCTTGCATCGCAGATGTTTCAATGAATCAAAACTAAGGATGTCTGCAACAAATTCCTTTACTGTGTGTGAATGTGCCTTTTTGATACATTATTCTTCATCCATGTCTCACAATCAAGTAGCCCATTTACCAGTTGAGACAGATGTGGCAATGTAAAGGCCCTTGGTGTGACTATTCATCCTCACTACTTTTAGTACTTCTCACACACAGCTCCGATTATCCCTGGTATGGAAGAGTTGTTTTTTCAAAGTAATCACTGTCAGGGATTGATTTGTGTCATTAGTGTATTGAGCCAGTTGTCCAGAGTTGAAAACCTCCACAGTGACTTTCTCGTACAGTACATTCTCTCATCTGCTTGGCTGTGCTGTTCTTAATTCAGTGGTGTCCCACTTTCCAATGACCCTCTCCATCGATCACCGCTATTTGTCTCCCTTCTCCAGCCGGTGACTGGTCGATACTTGGGCCTTTGGGCTCCGCCCAACTCCTACTTCCATCTCCCTCTAGGCAAACAGGTATTAATGGTGCCAGGTGAGGGGATAATGAGGCACCCAGACACCGACTGGAAGAGAGCTCTCATTGTCACGGAGTAATGAGAGACAGAGACTGGAGGAGTGAAGCGGTGTCGTGGTAAAAGCCCATGGAGTTTGGACAACTAATACCTTTATGTGTTTATGCAGTATCACCTGTCCAGATGTGTTAGTTGACGACCTATGGAACCACCACACCATGCTCTCCTGCTGCTTTGATCATCACAACCAAAAAGAGACATCACGCAGTATTTCCTCCCTACAGTATTTGACTCTCAGTCTTCCTGCTGTCGCAAATGCAGACCTGGTGTTTTAAACTACTTGAGTACAAGATGGGTGGTGTTTATGGCATCAGGAGAATTCAGATTGTGTCGTTACTCATTTCAAATGTAATTTTACTACTTTACTAACTGTTCTCTCAGAGCAGTAATCACAGTACTCATATCCTTCAAAACTCAGGATAACTCAATAACATCTCCTGTGAATGATCAGGGAAAACAAAGAGCATTGATGTCCAATGGTCTCTTCATCCTTTTTCTAGAAAATCAAAATAGTTGGAATACTTCTACCCAAGTAAACATTCCTGCCATTTCTTATCTAAACTAAGTATGAGAGGACGATGATTCTGATTAAAAAGAATCATGAGAAGAGGGTGGGAAATGGTTTTTGGGTAATTCAAACTCAATCTGATATTTAGAGGGGTGAAAACAAAAGTAAGGAATTATTTTTTGATTGGTAACTATAATATTATTACTGAAATTAGAAGAAATTAATTACATTACTTGTTACTCAGAAAAGTAATAAAAGGACTGTAGTTCTGAGTAGCATGTTACCTCCCAACACTGACTGCTACTCCAAGAAGGTTAAATCAAACTCTAAGCTTTATTCGCTAATGCTATTTGAGCCAGGTCTGCTCAAAGGTAAAATAAACAGGATGGATCATCATGGGGTGCAAAAATAAAGTTAGTGGTTTCAATTCATTCAGGACAACTACAGCAGAAAATAAGAATCTCACAGGGTCAAAGGAGTTCAGATTGAAAGAGCAATTGCGTTTCAGCCGGTTGGGTCAGTGAAGATGAGGGCCATCAGCAAGACAAATTCCCAGTGTGCCTCAAACTTCGGAGCCTCAAACAAAATCAAAAAAGCTGTGAGGGGTACCGGTGCACACATTACATTTACTTTACCACTGAGTATGGAAGAGGCCAGCGGAGGGAACTGCTGTGCAGCAATTTTATTCACTGTGATATCTGCTCAGGCAAACCCCCTGTGACCTCAAAATAGCAAGGACCCCATTAATCAGCAGTGCAGGAGTGGGCCGGTCGATGACTTGACATCAAGCATCCATCTCCATGCAGTCTAAATTTGGGTGATAATGAAGGATGGGGCTGATGGCTGAGAACATTAAAGTGGCTGCCAGACCCAGGGCTGCACTGCCATGCCAGGGCTGTATTATTAATCAAATACAGCTATACGTTGTGACAACAGCCTCTCAATCAACAGGCAATCTTCATCTTCAATCTTCAGCTTTTCCTTTGCGCTTATTTTCTTTGATGGAAGACTGGTGGTGGAAAGTGGGGTTGCCGGTTGAATGAAATAGGTTTTGTCTACCTCAAACAATGGAAATCCCTCTCTAGACTATTACTTCACATAAAGCTGAACTTAACACAGACATAAAGGTGAAATACCTTTCTCAGCTGGGCTGTCTTCTTGCTAACGGATCAGCACCATTCATAGAAAAGGGCAGAGGTGAAAGTAACACAATGAAAAGTGCATGGGGCGTTTCTCGCACTCTTGCAAAGCAAGTTTTGCAAGGAAATACTAACACATGTTGCAATGTCATGCGTTTCAGGAGCAAAAAGCAAATACTGCTAGATGAACAACTACACAAGACGAAGTAACCACCTCCAGGGGAAAATACAGACTAATCACCGTCAGGGTGCTTGACTTGTAACTAGCTGCCAATGACTGTTGACTACTAACCCTACTTTTATATCTTTATTAGCTTCATACAGAAAACATGCAGAATGCTACAAAAGTGAATGTAAAATTAAATCAGTTCAAGTATCCATGCATCTCAGTGTCACTGGGTTTGATATGTAGGCCTACAACACATCACTGAAGCATTGCTTTAAGGGGGCTATGTGTGTATGTGCACTACTCCAAGCCCCAGACGATTTACAGTGAATATCTCAACATTCATCCACACGGCTAACCATACCAACATTTGGCAGAGGAGCCGGTGATGTCCAGAAAGCCATGGGAGGCAGAAATTAAGCGAGAGAAAAGTGAGAGAGAAAGTGGTATCCCGGTGGTTTAAAAGTCTCATTACAATACATGACCGGCACATCTATCAGAGAGAGAAGGGGGGAGAAAGAGAAGCAGAGAGGCAGCAAGAGGAGCAGACTCTTCCTCAGGGTGTGAAGTCTATTTGCGCTTTTCTTTTTCCCCAAAAATTCATCCACAAAATTGTACTCATCTACGACTGAACTGGATATTTGTCTTTCTGTGTATTTGTATCTATATTAAATGATTATTTCTATAAATTGTGATTCAACAATGAACATAGAGAATCATTTCATTGTAGAAATCACCAATGATAACTTATTTGAATGAGTACAATCAGATAAACTTTTATCAGACCTACTTTTGGTGGCCCTGATATCAAATACTGTGTATCACAATCTGCCCATAAATGAAATATATATAGCTATATTTAGCTGTTAAATAGTGTATTGAAGAAATAACTGACATACTGACGTACTCTATTACCCATACTCCTTTGTGGTAGTAGTCCAAGAATATAATTACTGGAGATGTAGTAATACTGTGATGAATGACCTCTGGATGACATGACTAACGACTACAGGGGAACACTAAAGGCTTCACAAAGACACCATATCCCCAACACAGCTGAGATATCATAAAAATATACAGTGGACTAAAGGGACGACCATGTTTCTCACAGCATATCTGATATAACAAGGGAAAAGTGTTCTACTGGCAAAGACAGCATGAAACCACCAAGTTACTTCATATGTTCAAAATATTATAGGCCATCAATAACCTTATATAATCTGCCTGTCAGTGGACTGTTGGATATGTGTCGTTCACATCATGTGGTCAGGACAAACCTATTTGTGTGAGAAAAAAAAAAAATCATGATCAAAAGTTCATCATTCAATTGCTTTACAATATAGATGATTCATTCTGTAAAAGTGTCATCATTTTGTCAACCAACGACTCAAGTTGTCAAGTTGACTCAAAATTATTTTATTGCACTTTTGTACCTCAACACATATTTTCACTTTTTCCTATATTTAGTGCAGTATTTGTCAAAGTAACAGCAGCTGGAAAGTTTTGTTTTCACTCTTACTCTTATCATTTACAAAATTCAAACAATAATGAATTATTATTTTATTACTTTGGAGCAAAGCTACAACCATAAGGCAAACTTTGTATAGAACCTGTACATGCTTCAGGAACCACTTTCAGGAACTAAAACAATGTTTTCAGATTCTCCTGAATCTGAAAGTGAAAACATTGTGTATATTGTATTGATTTTCCAGTCTAACGTTGGGCCAATCCATTCTTTTCCACTTTGCGCATTGCTATGTTTTTCCAAAAATGGTCCATATAAGGTTTCTGTCTTTCTTTCCCACTGCTTCTACAACTTGGCTTTCGTTTAGGTCACATGGGTGCATCAGTCACAAGTAATGGAAGAGATTGATATACAAAACAAACACTTCAATAATGTAATTTGGTGAGAATTACATGATAATTAATCATGGAAACATAAAATTTCAGTTGTCTATTATGAATTGTGCAGCCCTATAGCCATACTACTCCATTCTATGCACCAAAATAGTTTTAGTGGGTGAGATCTGTGTTTTTTCACTCAATTTTGTGCAATGAATCATTTTGTAAAAGCAGGTGTCACTTTTTCCAAATAGCTAATACCTCATTTGTGATCAAAGCTCTTCTCCAGTTGTATGAGAACAAAACCATCCCTCCCACATCTCTGCACCATATCCGTATCCGCTAACCCAGCCGCAATCAGCGTCAGTCCCTATCTTCTAAATATAGCCTCACAGAAGCAGGTGTGCTACCAGTGACCAGCTATGACCAACATGCATGATCCCTCATCCAGTTAGCATGAAACATGGAAAAACTGCCGCCATCTATGCCTGTCTCAAGAGAGCTTACAGCCTGGCCAATCGGATAGTGTGTGACAGCCTGCATACAAAAAACAAGAGGAAAGTCCAGAGGGCTGCTTCAATCACATTTATTCACATTCTTTCTGCCTTTTGTTTCTTTGCTAAAATTACTCTCTTATCAATTCGACATATCAACCACAAATCACAACTTATTTGAAAGGATGGAAAGGTGATCAGTACGGACTGACTGAATGATTAGATTGCCAGGTGCTGAGATTTCTGGCTTCCAAAACTCCCTTTCTGGCCGGCACTCTGTTTTGGAACAAAAACTCCCCGTCCATTGGAATTTCAAGACATTCAATAAAAAAAGCCAATGACCAAACAGAATTATTACTACAGTGTTTTGCATGGTGATGTATTACCTCTTCAGTGGATGTTTTTGTTGACTCTCTGCTCTTATTAGCTAACTTACCTGTCTCTATTGAAATGTTACTTACCTGTCTCTATAAAAATGTTACTTTATTATTTGTGTTAATTGCAGGCCACCCTAAGCTGTGTCAGAGACCTGTCAATGTTGCTGCAATTCCTTGGTTGCCAATAGAGGTGGATAAAAGTTATGTATTACTTAATGCACCTTTAATAGACCACAATCCACTCATCTATGCTATATCTATATGTAAAACCAAAACTGGAAGGCTTTTGTAACAAAATGAGATATCTACAGTTTCAAATATTCTGCATCATACCAACTCTGAAAACTGTTTGTTGGCATGAAACTCACATTGGAATGTTCTTTAACTTTTAAGCTATCGAAGCACCTTTGATTGCAAATCTGTGATATTTTACTGCCTACATCAAATACATCTGTATTATAAAAATACTGAGCACTGATAACTAGTGGTATCGATTTGTTTTCTAAATACACTAGATATACAGTATAGCATTTTAAGATAAGATGAAACTTTAATGATCCCGGTAAATTGGGCCAGATACGATATACAGTGCAAAACAAACAGACACTTTATCGCTTGCATGTTCAATTGTTTGTATTACCTTCAATATGTTTGTTTGTCTGTGTCATGCTACTACAGAAGTCCTATTGGCTTGAAAGAAGCTTTGCTATGTTAATAGATTTTCAGGTATCAGATATTATCAGATATATATATCTACAAATTAACAACATATTTGCAGGGTGTGTAAATGTGCATCGTTGGAAAACTCCTCAGATGTACTGCAGGTGTCAGTATGTCGGGCGCAATCATGACGGCAAGTCATTTTTTATAAGCTGTCAGCCAGTGCTGCTCCAGCACATTACATCAGTATTGCATATTCTGGTGCTGCTGTTTGGAGCAAAACATAAAAAGTCCATTGCAACAGGCAGAACACAAAATGACACCGCTTCATCTTTTTCTCTCATATTTGTCTCATATTTGTCAACAGTAGTTCCATCTGCTACTGTTTCAGTAAAAGCAAGGGAAATATTTACACTACTTTACACATTTACACATCCAACATAATTACACAGGCACACACACACACACACCCAAAATCACCCATACACTTGTATCACATTGGTTTTTGACATGCAGTGTTCATTATGAGGGTGGTTGGAAAGAGCAAATCAGCACATTTTCACTCACACCATTGCGACAATTTACTTCACTCTTTATATTTAGCTGCACGCAGAGATGATAAAATGCATTTACTGTATACAAACCTCAGGGTGAGGGAATTGAGTGTTTCCCATATGCTGTTGTTCTTGTGCGTAGGCCCTTTCATTATGTCTCATGCAGTTTTTAACCAGCAGAAGAAAGAGATTTATACAACGACTCTATAAAGTCTGCTTGGCACTGAGCTTTAATATCAGGCTAGTGATTTACATCATTAAGCCACAAATGACGAGACACAATGAACAAATTCATCCCTTTGTTGTATCAAACATCTCACTCCTATCACACCCATACGCCGTAACAACGAATTCAGCCAAATGTAAAAAAGCAATTACTAAAGCAAAATGTCTGACAAAGATGAACAATAAAGGGGAGGTAGGCGGAGGACTTCACTGAGTGAAAAGTGAAGCCAGACACATTTTCATGCTTGATGCATACCTTTCCGCCAACAGTAACCTTCACCCTCCTCACCACACAAAAGCAGAACTGTCATTGTTATGCATTTAAAATGGAGTTTACTATTGTCTCGGCAAATTCAGCTAAAACAACAGTTACAGTTTTCATTTTCCCTGCTGTTGCACCAAAGGCACTGTGCTGGGTTGGGAATACCAGCCGATGAGTAGGCTGAGAACTTGAAGACATGATTGATGAGAATCTAACTCCTTCGTGACAGTGGTGTACTGATCTCTGGCTCCAGTGACAGCACATATTACAGCCAAGAAAACACATGCACCTGATTGCATGCAACCACTCATGGGAAAATAATTTTCTGTTGAGGCCTGTGGAAAAGTACTGCACTTCCTGTTGAGTTCTAAAGTGGTGACCTGCACATTCTTTGAGGGGGCGTCGGTGTCTCTGTTAAAAGGATTTACATTAACATCACTGGTAGTGTTATGTCGTCTTTACAGATGGATTGCAAATCAGACTCATGCGTTTGACTGAGGGAGCTGTTCAATTTTAGGAAAACGTTAAGATAATCACACACTCCCTCTCTATGACAAAGAGGTCATCCTTTTCCAGCCAAGATGTTCAGTTTTCTGTACACCATAATCTGATCTTTCAGCAATGGGAGCCTTGATTTCAGTTTTATGTTTCTAAGCCACAGTGGTGTAGCTGACATACACCTAGAGAAATCAGAAATCTAAAACAGAAAGTAAGCAGCACTTGAAAGTCCTTGTGATGTTTTGGAACACCTTGCCATTACTGTGTCAGAAAAAAGGAGGAAATTATTTGGTGAAAGGTTACACAGAAACATTTTATTTACATTTTATTGTTTAAGTTAGCCTTTTAATAACCATGCACCATTTTTTAAATGAGGGGCATTTCAAGGGTCAGGGAGATAAAACGCTCATAAATATGGAAGCTGGTTGGCTGTTTTTGTTACAGTAACGATAACAACCTCACAGTAAATTACAACTGGGCTAAAGCCACGGCTATGATGAGAGACAGCCAGAGAGAGCCAAATGGAAAGATGATATAAATCTAAGATGCTAAATCTATTCACTTCGAATGCACAAGTTGGAACTTATGAATAGTTTTTTGGTTAAAGGGATGGGGAGTGAGGTTGGAGATGGAGATTTTTTCCACCCATTAGTGGTGTAGCATGAGATACACACATAATTCACTTTCCACATCTTCACCCAATTAACTAATCGCATCATTATCGAGCGAGCTCTGGCTAGATGCTACCCATCACTGAGAAGTTATCAAGCCTCAAACGCCAAACAGGGCTTCTCCCCTTCTCTCTTGTTCAGAAATATCAGAAAACCCAGCTCTCATATATGTTGCAGAGAGCTACATATCACATTACAGTCATTTAGCAGACGCTTTTATCCAAAGCTATGTGGAGCTCAAACCCATGACCCTGAGACTAAGAGTCTCATGCTCCATCAACTGAGCTAACCGGGCCCACATATCTTATCATATCATAATCTAAAAGGGTATGAATGAATATGGGTGCGATGCAACAAAACAAAGCACTGGTGAAAAATGTAATTCGGACATTTTGTGCAATTTTCAAAAATAAAGATTAGAAGACCTTGAATGGAAATGACAATATCATTCAATCCTTATTTTTCAAACAAAGATCGGTCTAACCACAGATACATTATTTTGGGAAGCCAAAAACTGAATATGAATGAATAAAGAATTCAGGTTCAGATGTTGTTATCTTTGGCGATACTGCAAAGATGCTGTGGCTGGATTTGCAAAGTCATCGCAAAACCAACTCTATACAACCTGTCAGTTACTTGAGTCCAGGAAACAAAAGAGCACACTGATGGACAGAATACTGTGGGAGGAAAAGAGAAACACAACAGAGCGAGAGAACGCTGAATGTCAAGGAGGCACAGGGGTGAAATGAATGTGTTCACTTTTATGTTGGCCATGCACTTTTACATAAGAGACGTTTTTTAGACTCTGCATTTTTTAAGAGATTTTAAGAGATTAAAGTGATTTGAAATATACATTTTTCATCATTAACAGACACATTGGCCTCGTTCTGTTGTGTGTTCTTCTCAGGCGAGAGTATCTTAATCTTAATAAGGGAGTCTGCTGAGATTTATCCTGATTGAGAAGGCAATCGTCTTCCAAACAAGTCCTCCTCGCACAGAGGGATTTATAATACATCCGTCAATCGCAGGGATGTCGCCACCAGAATCATTTGAGGTCTATCAGGAGAATCATTTGAGGTCTATCAGGATCGCCTCAAAAATGCTAAGTCCATACTTGTGTCCTTGTGGAAACATTCTTCACAAGCTGTCTTGGAGAGAACTAAGTTTTCAAGAACATGAGAGCAGAGAATACATTTTTATAGTTTAATTTTTGCTTGGCGTTGTATGATCAGTTAAGAGACACAGGGGTTCATTTCTAGCTCTGTAGGATAGACTATAGTGCTGTTTGCGTTTCCACAGTGAATCTTGGGGCTCCCCATTCGTTCTCGTGGGCCAAGTCACCATCTGATTCATCGTTGGCTGGCAAGTAAACCTCTGGGATCTTTATCCATCCTCCTCTTGTGAGGCATATTGTAGCATGTGGTGATATGGCACTAGGACATCTTTGTTTCTTTCTAAGGTGCTGGTATGTCTCTGCAGCAGTGCCACCAATATAAATTCCTTTACACTCCCCCTGTACGCTTGGAGAATTAATATATTGCTCAATATAACTTCTCTGCATCACAAATGCCCACCATCTAACTGTTCATATGTTCCCTTTTCTCTCATTCTTGAGGCTCTTTGAAACTCTCTCTGTGTTTAGTTTAGAATCTGATTAGGTTGGTATCTTATTCCCTAAGAAGCTGAACAAAGTGCTTGGTCTGATAAAATCAGGAAAGCAAAAGGTCCTCTCAGAACAATTTTTGATCAAATTAAAAGGGTACAGAAAAAAATACCAAAGAGGATACTGATTCTAAATCACTTTATTTAATGGCAACAAAGGGCTTGCTTTTGTGAAATGGCAGCCAGCGGAGGGACCTTTAATACAGTGGAAAGCCATGACCGGCCATCTTTACAATGACATGGCAAAACAATGCTATGATCAAGGCTGCTCAACTGAATACTTGGCAGTGCTACATTTGAAACTGCCATTCAGGTCTACAGTTCCTTCTTTTATCCGAGTGACAATGACATCCCAATTCCCATCTCCTGTATCATTGACCTTGCATTAAAAATCCAACCTCCATTCAGCTGGTTTGTCCACTCTCAGTTTCAAAGACAACTGTATGCGTGACAGCCATCAAAGCAGCCATTTGACAATACACACAATAATATATAGAAATACGCTGTGCAGACACATTTGTTCAAGAACAATATGGACAGCCTTCAGCCAAGTCTAGATTGCCAGTTATACAAACAGGTACCACAAAAGCAGTGCACAGATCAAAACCTAAGTTGGGTTCTTCTCTTAAATTTTGCTTACACAAGGCATCAGGGATACAAATGCTATTGGTGAATAAAAATGATTGCTTCTCGCAAACACTGAGCTATTGGCTGGCTTTCAAAGAAAAGCCTAATCAAGTGTTGTGTTTGTGCAAAGCGAGCATCAATAATAATGGACTGGATAGAACAAATGGAGTTGCCCACAGTGCTTTGGCAAATGTGAAAGGTCTCTGGGCAGAATAGAGTGGTTCCCTCCCATGGTGGTTAATGCATCCATTGGAAAGATAATGCCAGCTCAAGTAACATGTCACTAAAAGTCTCTCAGTCTCTCTCTGTCTCTCTCTGTCTCTGTCTCTGTCTCTCTCTGTGTCTCTCTCTCTCTCAGTCTCTCTCTGTCTCTCTCTCAGTCTCTCTCGCTCTCTCAGTATCTCTCTCTCTCAGTCTCTCTCTCTCTCAGTCTCTCTCTCAGTCTCTCTCGCTCTCTCAGTCTCTCTCTCAGTCTCTCTCTCTCTCTCAGTCTCTCTCTCTCTCAGTCTCTCTCTGTCTCTCTCTCAGTCTCTCTCGCTCTCTCAGTATCTCTCTCTCTCAGT
>OOFE01028770.1:6752-22524 GCA_900323365.1 Monocentris japonica
AACTAGATGAGAATTGGTTAAAATACATGTGCATTACTCGTATGAGGATATTTTAAAAGTTGAGAACCTCACTAGACAATATCAAAATAACATTTTCAGGGAGTCATGTTAGCATTGGAAAAAAGAAAATGGTGTTCAGAATCAAGACATGATTAACAATATGGCCTTTATAGCACATACAAGGCACAAATTCAAAGTACTGGAATTAGAATACATGTCATAATTGCTCTCATTCCAATCTCCTCTCTATGGAAAGAACTATTGGGAATAAAATGCTTAATTCACACCTGGGCAAAACCTCTACCCCTAGATATTTTAAATGCATCCTTTTCTTTGAAATCTACATTTAACAACATTTAACTGTGAATCACAGCCAAGATTGATAAAAGAAAACATGTACACTCATTTTCTCCAATATGTGGTCACAAAGGTATGGAGTAATAGAAATTAAGTTTTATATCAATATATGAAAATAAAATCACAACTACGTTGAACGTCAGGAAAAATATTTAATCTAGTTCACATTTCGTGATATTCCTGTATATGCCGGTTCACTAGCTGATAGTCAAGATGTACAACACCCCTTCCCCACCATGTTGTCCTGTGTCTGAGGAGCACACATCGGTTTCGTTTTACAAGGAATTCCGTCTGCATAAAAACATTTCAAATACGTACAAAGTCAATGCATTTTATCGGATAGGGTAAATCAAAGAAATCTAGCCTGCCAAGCCCGAATCCATCCGATGCTAGGCAGCTGTCTTTCTCAGTCTGAGAAAAAGCGGTGACGAAAAAGGCTTTGAACGCCATCTTGTTCGTTGCAGCTGCTTGGGCCCTGAATACAGGAACCCATTCATTCAAGGAGGCGGAGGGAGGGGGCAGACTAGCAAGATGAATTCATCTTTGTGGACCAGCAAATACAAATAGCTCTTTTAAGAGACACGGGAAAACTTCTGACGTGCCTATGATATCGGCGATTATCAGTAATGAATTAGTTACATGCATCGTGTCACACTGGTAGGCGATAATTTTGTTAAAGCGATACAAATTCCTTGTCTCGGTGGTGGAGAAGCCGCTCAGCTTGGCTTCCTGCGAAAGCACGTCTGAGTCTCTGCTAAACCACCTCTCGAAATATTTACCACTAAATAAAGCTATGTGGCATCCCCACTCTGCCGGTGTGTTGTACATGATTTGGCGCTTCATCGTGGGTGAAGCTTATCCGCTTTCCCTGTGCTAGTCTATGAAATACTGTACGAAATACTGCACGATTATTCAGGTAGCCAACAACTTGCCCCGCAACAGACCTGTGCTCAAGATAACCAGATTGTGAAAATCCAATTACAGAACCCCATTTCCACATCATTAAAATAAGAGGTTCAAATTAACTCCAATGATATTTGTCCGAACAATGTTTTATAAAGCTGACGCTGCTTGAACACTTGTTAAACTAAAATGGCAAATGCAACCATAATGTTCATAGTGGTGCTTAATGTCCACATTCTCGATGCGATCTGACAATTTGTGTTGTCACACTTCAACAAATGCAATCTACACTCTTTTCCACTGTGCAATGCATTCTAAGGAAGACAGTAAGAACCATGCTAACCAGTTAGCCATTTTCGGCACCGACTGCATCGGCCAAACTGCAGACTAAACATAAGAATGCCGTCCTATAACCGTGGAATATAATAGTCCCAATCTACCACTTTGCTTTCGAGTCAAAGGATTGAATGCATTCAGTCCAACTAACCCATTTATAGCCTGTCAAACAATGTATCCTTAGCTGTAAGCATCGACATTACGTAAATACTTTAGCAATGCTAAACATTAACGCTTCAAATACTACCGCTTTTAAATACAAGATGCACTCTACTACAACGCCATTCATATCCATGGAAGATACAGGCAAATTGTCTTGGCTGCCATGTTCGAGATACACACACCCAGATCAGCCAGCAAACGTAGGCTGTGGCCACTGCTGGCTAACTTGCATGGACTAACTACGGAAAAGTGGGGGTGGTGGTGATCCTGTTGGAGAAGTAGCCATTTTTAGATTCCCTTCGTTGTCAGTTACATGATGCTACATTTTTCACCATGTGTGGAAAGAAAATACAAAGTCTATTGACGTATGGATGGGTTATGCAAGTGTAAGAAGTCGTAACTGTGTATTAACCACCCGACAGTTTGTCTTTGGTTAGTCAGCAGTTAGCTAAAGGTAGCAAATGTGCGGCCAATTAGCTTACCAGGTAGTCACTGGCCAGCGAACCACTGAAAAAAATGTGGGCCCACCTATACATTAATAATGCTAGGAGTCACTGGGGATTTAAATGCAGTCTTAATTAAACCCAACGCTGTAGCACTGGTAAGGAAGTTAGAAAATCAAATTGATATTGCTTAAGTTAGATTGTGAGTTTCGTAAAAAAAAAAAAAAAAAAAAGGGCGAAAGAAACCCGGACGTTGAGGAGGGTTGCTAGCTAACTTACTGAGCTGTCACCAACTAACGTTAACATTAGCAAAGGCTGTCTACTAACTACCATCTAAACAGATCGAAATATTAATTATATAACGCCATACATAACGGTTATAGTAAACTGACACTTGGGTTCACGTTATTTGTTTGGAGAAGGCTTTATTAGACCCACTCTATGTGGCAGCAACGACTAGCTAGCAGCTGGCTAATGGTAGTTAGCTCTAACGGATAAGCAGAGCCACTCAGCCCAATTTAACCCCATTTGCTCGTCTTCACAGCTCCACAAGCTAGCCAATTGCACGGATTTATAATGCAATTTTTTGTAGCACAATTTCAAATTTCCATGTAATACCTTACCCGCTTTCAGTCGAGGGTATCCGTTGTTTATATCACATTGACTGGAAACGGCAAAAGCTTGTCTCTCCTCTCTCCGCCCTAGCGCTCAGATTCAGCTAGTTTAGCTACCGAGGAGCGGCACTCCCCGAACCCAGTTTTCGACCCGCCGAGGGGGGAGACACACCGGCACAGAGGCGCAGAGACGAGGAGGTGTTCGCTGAGATAGACGTATCAGAGCCCCGTTTAAGCGTTCTTCCGATTCAAAGCAACCTCCGATTCAAAGCAAAATCCCTTCTTGTCTTTCCCACCGTCGTCGTCCCCCTGTTTTCTTCCTTCACGCCAGGATCTCAGTCGCTTCTTCCTCCGGCCATCAAACAGCAGAGATGGGCGCGGTAACCCTGCTCTCAGGTCTGGGAAACCCCACGTTACGGCAGCGTCACAACGCACGGCAAAGGGTCGGCGACCACTCCAACGGATCATTGTACCAGGAAATACTGCCATCTTTGGTAACACCAACACACCTTGCCAGCATTTACCTGCCAAAACAGTCTACTTTTAAGACTATACCTTTGTTTTTAGGGTCATGTAAAGAGTTAAAACCAAATATGATCTGAAAAAGAGCAGTTTTTTTTCCATGGCAGACTAATTGGGGCTATTATAAGAACAATAGCCTACCTAAGCACCATTAAGTAATCCTATACTTGTTACTTTTATTGGGGTGGGCAAAAACAAGAGGAATACTTTACTTTGACTATAGTTCGCTAGATATGATCTCACAGAATGTATGAAAATGACTTTACTTATACTAATCATGATTTTCTTAAAGGTGTGACACTTTCCATATCTTAGCCTAAGTGAGTCCAAATTTAATCCTCTATTTTTTAATTTTTTTTTAGCATAACCAGGGAGCGCAAACACAAATTTACAGAATCAATATAGAAACCATATCTCAAAAAGGATTCAGGACCAATGTTTCCTATAAGATAATAGTTACTATTAATTTATCACATTGACCAAATAATAATCGTTAGTCATCAATTATTGCTCTACTTTGTCCACAGAAATGTATAGGTGGGGTTTAGGTTTAGTGAACTGATGCTCCTATGTTGCAGTTCAAGCAAAGAAACCAGCAGGGATTTCTTTCCTGTACTGGGTGATTGTGGGTTGACTATCACCGCTGCACAGAAATTATGTCATTAACACCAGTAGTCTAGGTAGAGCGCTTCAAGGAAGGGCTGATGCTCAGTGGGTTAAGGCGTTACTTGGAGACCTGGAAGACTTTACCCTCCTCCGGGACGGCAGGGAGGGGCCCCGGTCTGGTGGGGGTAGACGAACGCATCATCAACCCCCCTCACCCTCAGACTCCAGAGAGAACCGTGTCTCAGTGGCTTGCTTGGATAAGGCGCATACTGTGTAACTGGGTTCGAATCCAGCCTGGGACCTTTGTTGCATGTCATGCTCCCCCCTCACCCCCAAATATGTCCTCACTCTACTATGACCTATCCAACAAAGGTGAAAATAACACCCATTTCATGCAATTAAAACCATCCATCAATATATACCCTAGACATTCAGAGATTTAACAAGCTACAGTGCCCCGCCCCGCTGCCTATTTTTGATTTTTTTTTTAAAGTGTGTGCATCCTTGCCAGTTCTGTAAACTCCAAAATATGTGGGAGGAAGCTGACCTGGTATCCTGTATGAACAATCCTCTATTGTGGGATGGTCATCTTTCTAACCACACATTAGTGTGTCTATGGGGGGCACATTCACCATAGTAACTGTACGGTACTGTATGGAGGGTGTGTGTGAGGGTGTAGTGGGTGCAGCTGACCCACCTTTTCAGGCTAAATCTTAATTGCATGAATTCACAGTATGCCTCATAATGAGTAGCATAAAACTGATGCAAGCTATACAAGGCTGTGTCTTAAGGAAAAAAAGCATATCGTAAAATAGAATCGATTCATGGTTTTATTGCTGGTTGTTTGCCTCAGGATGACGACCGACTGGAAGTCACAGTTACATCACCGATTGCAACATCCTTAACCTGAAAACGAGAGCGTCCCAGACATAGGGGGAGTTGAAAACACTGCCTGTTACGCGTATGCTTGTGTATCAGCCTGGTTTCTGGGTGTGGGCCTTCACCAGGGACTCAGGTTAACA
The DNA here is from genome assembly GCA_900323365.1 of Monocentris japonica. NCBI lineage: Eukaryota > Metazoa > Chordata > Actinopteri > Trachichthyiformes > Monocentridae > Monocentris > Monocentris japonica. Next base: position 11,718 of record OOFE01028770.1, read on the forward strand.
CCGCTGAGATTTAGTTGCCCTGGATACGCCCCCAACCTCTTACCTGTCAGCATACATGTGTTGTGGGGCCACTCCAGCAGACTGCCGTAGCACCCGGGAAAACTTTATTGTTTCTTTATTGTTTATTATTCTGCCCTGTCTGTATTTCCATTTGTTTTTAGGTATTAACGCATCTTGTTGCGCCAGTCGAGTGCTATCGGTTGATACACCGTGGAGGTGAGGGTCATTAAAGTATCTGATTAGTAGTGTAATTCACATGTTTGGTGAGAAATAGCTTGTATAGTAGTTCAGCATCAATGTACTGGCTGATTTCTTTTCACGAGCAGTCAATGTAAGCAAGTGCTGTAGCAGTGACCTATGACCTCTGGTCAGTGATCACCATAAGGCAAACAACCATTACATTTAAAAAAAAAATAAAAACAATCAAACTTTAGGACAAAAACTTGAATTTATCATTTTCCCCCCCCATAAAAGACCCAATCTTCATATAACTTACATCAGTTTGATACCACTTACGATGAATTTCATATCATTTAAAAATTAAAAAGGTGGGTAAACTGAGTTTAGGCAGCTGAATTATTATTGACTAACCTGTGTGAGTGTAAAACATTGCTCTATGGTTGCAACGCATCTCTACCCAGTGGTTTAAGGCAGTAACAGCTAAAAGAAGAAAGTATACCAATACTATATGGTAGCTGCCTCTTTGCACAAACACTTCCTCTGTCACTTTCCTCCCCTTATTGGTGCAAACACACTCGCTAACTCAATACACACACCACTAGTCAGCAGAGCGGGGACTGTAAGTAGCACTATCACACAGTATTAGTGGGGAGCTCAGACGAGAAATCAGATTAGAAAAAAAAAAAGAAAATGGCAATGCAAATATTGCCTCATACGTTTCATAAAACGAGTGACATTACATTAGGCTAAGCTCATAATGACCTTGCTTTTTATAGTCAGGTTTGGGGACAGTAATCTGATTTAGCGTAATCTCCTTCAATCTCTGATAAATGCTTACCGCATGTGTCTCTGAGAGAGGACAGATCCTATTGGTCCGTTTGGAGGCATTACTGACATCTGCTGTTCATGTAAAGGGCCTCTAGTACAGACAGGGCGCCCTTTGGAGTTTACAGCATCCTTGGTGGGAGGATATTTAAGTTGTGTGTTTAGGCATCTAACAATATAAGTGTGATGGTGTAATACTGGAGAAATGCATGTAAAATAATCAAGATGAGAGAGGCGGATTTAATCCCACTGTCCATCAGTGTTGCTGGACTCCCTTTGGAAATACTAGGTTTTTCTTAATTGCAATGATGATGATGGTGGGGTTATGAGAGCCCACAAATGTCCTCCTCAGGCCTCAGTGTGAAACCTGTAAGAGCATATTGCAATAGTATTTAACGTTTATTTATAGCGTATAAAGCATATTGATACAAAAGAGATTACGACATAGACATTTTATTACACAACATTGTTTCTGTTACTACCACTACTAGTACTACTACTACTGCTACTACTACTACTAATAATAATAATACTGCTACTACTACTAATAATAATAATAGCACTGCTACTACTAATACTACTACTAATAATACTAATAATAGTACTGCTACTACTACTATTATTATTATTATTATTATTATTATTATTAATACTGCTACTACTACTACTACTATTACTACTGAATGTCCTAGCTCTGCCTGACCATGGAAACAGGACGATATGGACGTGGTTATGGTTATTTACTATAAAGTTTAGTTTAAAACGTTTTTTCTGCTACAAGTGTGATTCTGATTACGTCTCTTTCCCCCCCCCCTTACTTCTTTTTTGTCCGTACTGTTTTGTAAAATGTATTCTCCTATTTGTATATTTGTTATTGGCCGTTGTAGACACTTTTGTGTTTTTAAAAAATCCACTATGTAAGGTGTGTTAGGCTACTGTGTGAAATGCACTTCAGATGCACTTAAATCAGATTTGATTTGATTGTGGCTAGGTGTGGCCACATTCCAGTCTCTCCTCACTTCACCTATTCCAAAAAAAATCCCAACACAATACAGTGATGTAAAAGTCCATGTGCTCCCTCCTGGTGTGTTAATGTTGTTTTCCAGTCTGATTTCCACTTCAGTCAGGCTGAAAACCACCAGCTAATGCAACAAATGTGTGAAACAAGTTGGAAAATACATTCTGCTGTATTCCCGTAACATGGCCCATTTGTGTAATTCTCTAGACATTCTCTGCGTCCAACCCGGACAGCTCAGTCGTTAGAGCATGAGACTCTCAGTCTCATGGTCGTGGGTTCGATCCCCACATAGTATTAACCCTCACTTTTGTAAGTCACTTTGGATAAAAGCGTCTGCTAAATGACTAATGTAATGAATGATCCTGGACTTTCCCAGTCTGGATGGAGTACACCTCTCAAAATCCCACAATATCCCAGGAATTCTGTGATGTGTGAAATGCCTGAGGAGAATCACAGAGGATGAATATTTGGAGTAATGCAAAATGCGGGCCACATCTTTGTTTCAACTCATGCATTTCACATAATCTCTGTTTAAATTATAGTCAGACTAGGTGTCACCTAGTGGCAGGTGCCTGCAAGTGCAATGCTCTGGTCTAATATAGGGCCAGGCCTTCGGGTTGGAAGCTGCACTGAATTTCATGTTTGAAGTCAGGCTAGACTGATATTATGGGTTTGCCGATATATTGGACTGATATTGGCCTTTTATTAAAAACTGGATATGATCAGTCAACGTCGTCCACTTCTTCAGGGGTGTAAATCTGTAAAACCTACAATGAAACCTGCCTCACCATGCCTTAAGGAGCTGCTAACCCTAAAATAATTCATTAGTCTGGCTTTCAGTGGAGAGTTTTAGTTTCTCATGATGGTCTAAATGTTGTTTCAGAGGCTTTTCCACCCTGACAAGAATACAATTCCTAAGGAAACACTGAATCCATGGTCATTTGTTTGCCATGGAAATGGTCCACTTTAAAGACATTGAATATCGGCACAAAATATCGTCTATCAGCAGCTTTAATTCAAAAAAATCTGCGTTGGCCTTCAAAATCCCATATGAGTGTAACTTTAGCTTGGAGTAGAGATGGGAATGTTGGCTAATTTCACTGCTGATTAATCCAATTTCATGTTTGGAAATTGTAAGATGCCATATATGGGAATAAACTGTGCGTGACAAAAAGATTATATGGCTAGTATTTCTGGAACAGCATTTAGACCATGGGACACCAAAACTCTCCATTGAAAGCCGGCATGAGAATACTACTACTACTGCTACTACTACTAATACTACTAATAATTCCTATGTATACTTGTGTGGAGTCCGATGAAACTGTCGCATTAGAATCCACTCAGGTTTAGGGCTTCCCATACAAACTGCATCATATCCACCATATCAGAGGTGGACGATGCTGATGGGACCATATTCAATTTTTAATAAAAGGACAATATCGGCCTCATGTTTTTGCAAACCCATTTATCAGTCTAACCCCACTCAATATACCAGTTTCATACAGGTGATTTTCATGCAAAACCACCCCATCCAACATTCGCCTATGTTTGTATCTGCAGTCTAACTCACATTTCCCGACAGCACCCTCTTTGGCCTTAGTCTGAACTCTGTTTCCTCTAAAGCCTCAGTCTTAGGTACAGTACCAACAGTGCTATGTACTGTGTACATCTGCCGGCTTACATCAGCTGACACACCCTGCAACATGGCACAACACAGCCGCTTGCTTTGTTCCACTTCTGCCCCCGGTGGCGAAATGCGGCTCCTACAGACAAACGCTCCATTCTGCCTCGTCACAAACAGGTTATGGAGATTATACCCCGTCTGTGTTTCTGAAAAGCAAACAACAATTCAGTTTTTAACTGTACTAGGAGTGTGATTTTCTCTAAATATATCAAATATATTGTGAAGTGCTCAGTTGTCCCCTTGAGCTGCTTTCTAAGATTGAATTTGATTTTCTTCTTTTGTTATAACAAGAGGAGGGATGTTTTTCAATAAATATATATTTTTTAAACTGATGAAAAATATTCGTCTAGTACTTGATATTCTTGTCTTATGTGGGGTCCTCTGGCTGCCGGGGCCCCAAGGCAATTGCCTACTGTTGCCTATGGGTAAGGCCATCGCTGCTACCTATAGTCATGACAGCTTTTACACCGGGTGTCAGTCTGTTTAAGACTAGAAATCTGGGTAGACACAAAATAGGAAATGTGTTTACACAGTCATTGACGAGTGTTCACACTCAATCATCAACATGCACCAGCCTTATGACCACGCCCACAATTTACCATCAATTCCAACACACACCCCAATTAGCCTGGTTTGAATATAATTGTCCATCGCTGTTATTTTAGTTTCGAGAAGAAGTGGCGAATGCATTGGTGAAGAGTGTGAGAAAGAAGTGACATTTTACAGACTGAAGTGTGAAGTAACGGTTCGAGAAATTGAAAAAAGAATAAGTATATTATTTGGAGGCCTTGAGCATCAGTAGGTGCCCTTTTATGCCTAGTACAGTTTATTGTCCTAAAATGTGGTAAGTAAAAATATTCTGCGTGAGCTTTGTAAAAAGGCAGATTATGGTAAATACATTAATATATTTTTAATAAAAAAAAAGAGTTTTGTGTTTTTCTTGCTAATTGTCATACAGTACAGTCAGCAGTTACTTTTTTTTTATCCCCAAACAACAATTAATAAGTTCCATCTTTAATAAATTTAAATTTAAGTCATTAAAAATAATTCATTGGTTCATATAAATAAGTAACAACATGCTTCGAAGTCTGCATTCCACCTCAAGTGCCTCATGTCTTTGTCTATTGGTCAGTGTGTGAGAGCAGGTTTCCCATTGGCTGGTGTTCAGGCGGCGGTCAGAGGTCAGTCGGTAGCGATGGAGGCCAAAGCCAACAGGGTGACGCTGTAAACCTCTGTCTCATTTCCCTTTAGGGTAAGAGGCACACGCATCTGCACCACCTCATTGGGCTGAAAAACACACACACACACACACTTTTAGATTTACAGTACTGAAAACACTGTTTGAGTATGTCACTTTATTCATGCACTTTATTTTTCAATTAATAGAACCTAGTTCAAACGTTTGTCCTCTTATCCTTATGGCATTGCATGGAAAATATTGTGTAATAACATTCTACCTTTTTAGTCTTTTAGTTTAGTTTAAATTTTTAATTTTTCTTAAACTGATGTTTACTTCTACTGCACATGCTTGAACACCCCTGTTAAGTAAACGAAGAAGCTAGTGGCAATGATTTGTTTCTTTCAGTTGCTCCCCACCTTGTATCCACTATGCGGCGTCCATGTGATGGTGATGCTGCGTCTCTGGCCTGCCTCCAAGGTGCCTCTGCTGGGCTCCACGCTGAAGCCCCGCTGCTGCAGGGACGCCAAATCATCCCAGAGAAACTCACCAGTCTGGGGCAAAACAGGGAAAACTTGATTTGTCCTGGTAGCAAGATGGAAAATTATCGCCACTCACCATCCAAGTGCTGCTGCATTTTGACTGCAGCTGCTGGGCTTGTCTTGCCAAACTAAATACTTTGCCAGTTAACCAGCCACCAGGTAGAGTGTAGTGTAAAAGTGAAATTTGGATGTTAAAGGAATAATCTGCAACATTTTAAGATAAATTAATGTCTGTTTTGCTTCATCAATTGAAGCGTTGTTTGCTTGAAGCAAATATCCTGCATGCAACAGCAGTCACCGATAAACTAGCTGCCTCCGATTGGCTGACTGGACTGTCTGTTTGTATCTGATGATCTTTCACAGTACCTTCTTTGCGGGCTGTGCGGAGTGGACGCAGCCCACCTCCAGCTTCCTGACGGCGGGCCTGACAGCCCCGTTGTCGTAGCCCCCCCGCAGGATCAGCAGCACAGGCTTCTCCAACATCTCCGGCTCTGGCACCCGGACACAGGGGAGGAAGACGGGGTTACTGGCTGCAAAGTAAACAGCATGTTGAAATACCCTGGTACATTGGTACCTCCCATTGACCCCGTTTAAGTGAGGTTTCCAGTTTTTGGCAGAGGGGGAATGGTGGCCGAAGTGGATGATTGATTGTTGTGTTTGAGTATTTTAAGTTGTGTTTTTTTCTTCTTTAAACTCCTGCTGGTTGCCGATAGAGGTTGATAAGGGCATAGATTACTCAATGCCCCTTTAAGTAATAATTACGCTCATATTTGTGAATGGAATTTATGTGGCCTCTACTATTTTTAGAGCATTTTGTTTGTGCTATGTGCTATTTGGAATACTTTGCACACTTAATTACATGTGTTTGTTTATTGCGCAGTTTGATATAAATTTTTTATGGCAATGGCGTACTGTGTTTTCATTGTAGAAACAACTACAACAACTGAAACAACTACAACTATAAGACCCTAAAGCCAGCAGCAGTAATTCTACGTGGAATCATCTTCTTCAATAAATTTCAAACATATTCCAGCCCTAACCACCCGCCACGACCGGAAAGATGCAGCTTCCTAACGTTCCAGAAAAAAACAAATTTTTCAGCACGGCTTGGATGCATGAGGGTTGCTCTGCTGGAAACGCAAAACTGGATTGTTGCAATAATATAAAACTAAATTAGAAATTGTGATGTTTTTTCGTGGTGTTGTGATTGAGAAATTGTGTGACCCAGATGTAGATTATTACTATCTGATATCGGAATACAATTTTCAGCTCCACAACACATTTTGTAATGCATTATATTGTGTCACAATTTTTGACGGATCTGGGATTTCAAGGTTGATACTGACACCCATATGTTTGTACTGAAGCTGCTGATGGCCGATATTCAATATCCTAATTTTTTTTTTAATATTTTCAAATTTTCATGCCAAAAAAAGGACAGATATCCAGTGTTTTCCCTCCAAATTTTATTCTTGCCAGGGTGAAAAAGCCTCTAAAACAGCATTTAGACCATGGGACACTAAAACTATAATATTAATGACTACTTCTAATAATAATTCTAATCATGAGAAGAGGAAGAATCATATTGCTTTATTATAACCATACAATGTAATTGCATGCTTAATAAATATGAAGGAAATGAAGGAAAAGAGGAGGAGTGCAACAGTGAAGACAGTGGTTACCTGTGAGTTGAGGGTCACTGGGCATTAGCTGAGGAAGGAGGGATTCAATGGACGTTTCCAGCGGGTCTCCTCCACACAGATACATATTATGGGAACAGGCTGCCCCCTTCAGATCCATCACACACACTTTACTCTGGGGTACAAAAATGGTGCAGGGTTAGCGGTGCTCTGTCACGAGGACCAGTTTAAAATCCAGACATAAGAAGTAAGGGTTTTCAGAGAGTGAGAACATTTTGGGGTGAGAGACCTCATTTTGAAAAGGGATCATTTAAACATTAGGGATCAGATTTAGGGGTTAGAATTACATTTAGGGTGGTGAGGGTTGTAATTCTGTCAATGATGGCACTGTATCTTTATGTGTTTGTTTTCAGTGTGTTCAGTTGGTGTGATTACTTGTTTTATTTGTTAAAGTTGAATCAAATCTAAAAGGTTGCAGTGGTGATGGTTAAGGGTCAAGTTTAGTGAAGGGATGTAGTCAGGTCCTCAGTGTGTGTGTGTGTGTTATTCTACTGACTTGATTCATGAGCTCCACAGTGAGTCTGTCAGAGTAGTTGACTGACTGGTGGTCGGGCTGGAAGGTGATAGTGATGTCCTGGCTCTTCCCTGGAGCGATGGCACCCTCTATTGGCATCACACTGAAAACACTCAGCCCACTGTAGTTTTGGGTTCCTGGTGAAGTGGGATATGGAATAAATACTACTACTACTACTATTATTACTACTGCTACTACTACTACTACTAATAATAATATTACTACTACTACTACTACTACTATTTGACTAACAGTCAGATCAAGATTTTGTCAACAAGCAAAGACAAGATCTCAAATCCAAATCTTTTTCACTTTATAGCTGTAGCAGCCAAGGTTGTGAGTGAATCTAGTCGGGTTAGGTAGGCCTTACCCACAGTGGGTTGGATCTGTGAGTCTGGGTAACTGCTGAGCAGGAAGGGAAGGCTGTCAGCTCCACTCTGAGGCCTGAACGGAGAAAGACTGGCCAGCAGCACCCTGAAGCCCACCAGCACCGCCGAGCTGTTCTGCAGCTGGAGGCAAAACAGGGCTCCATGTTATTAACTGGGCTGCTACCTTCCCAAAAGACCATATACAGTGCATATCAACAGTCTACACACCCTTTCAAACTGTCTGGCTTTTATTGGATATACTGTAGTAACCAGCAAAATCAAGATAAAAAGAAGCAGCTGCTCATTTCTGACAATGTATTAAAAATGAAAAACATCTGGATTTAGGTGTGTAGACTTTTGATATCCAACAGCATACAACTGCATATTTAATGTCAGAATTGTTGAACATGTTTGTGTGTAAACCTCATATTTCTTGAACAATATGACACACTGATGCATAGAATCCCTCTCTCTTATCAATAATGCTTTTCAACAAATGATTCCAACAAATGATTTGATAAAATGCCAACATTGATTTCATACTCTGCCGTGGCTTTCAGATTCTTACCACTGAGTGCAAGAGTGGTAGACTAAAACAATAAAACCACACTAGGACTGGAGGTAGTCATGAAAGGGCTGGTCTGACAATTTATAGATAATATGAAAATGTTTGCATTTTTTTTCCAAGATTGATCACTCCATAAGCAAAAAGCTGATGTTTAAAAGATGACTGACTTCTTTTCAACTTTTGCTTGACTGTGAAGTTTATAATAATGCCACAGATAAATATATAGAGTCAAGCAAAAGCTGTTTTTTGAAATCCACTGAATAACAATGGATACCAGGCAAACCCTAGTGGAAACACTGATTGCTGTGATTACTGTCGTTACTGATTATGATAGACTGCATTTTAAAAGTTAGCTACCAAACCTCTGTCTTATGCCGCGTTCATGTCATGGTCATTGGATTTACTGTAAATACGACCTGCCAACTGGGAAAAGATTGTTCCTGTCAGCCTCCTAGTGGCAATTACAAGTAGGACATGTGGGAAGATTTTGTAGGCTCTCTCGGATCTGAACTGCAGAAGTGTGTTAACACTCCCACCTATGTTAGCTGTCCTAGCTGCAGGTCATTTATGGTTGACTTTAAACAAATAAATAAAAATGATTTTGGATGAAGCCATTCCAACAACTTAAACGCGCTAAACACTTCCGAGTTGGAAGGGTAATGTGGTTCTTTCAATTCTTCCAATATGATCTGAACGCAACATTTTCTGTTCTCCCTGATGCAGACGCAGCTGACTGACCTTGAGGACCTGTGCACTGCTCTCCTTCTCCAATACGTAGCCGAAGTGGAGGAGGCCTCCGGGTGGGGAGGAGGTGATGACTGGAGCCACGCCCTCCCCATACAGAGTCACCTCCAGTGTCATCTTGGGGGTACGCACCTCCAGAGTCTCACGGTACTGAGGGAGGGAAGCGAGTGGTGGGGTCAGTGTGTGTGTGTGTGTGAAGCTCAGTGTAAGAAGACAACCACTAATTCTGAGGAGATTCAAATGGAGGGATGGGATGGGAACTAGTTTTTGGATAATTTGAGATAACAAAAGTACCAACTTTTTTTTATTATTGGTAACTGTAATACTATTACTGAAAATGAAAAGCAATACTATTATTGAATATTGTGTTACCACCCAACACTGGTGGCACTCTCATGTCAGTACTGAACCCACCTTTTTCCCCAGCGTTGGACTGAAGGCCAGTAGCAGAGTGTGTTTTTCTCCAGGTTTTATCCCTCTGAGAGCGTTGAGCAGGGAGAAAGGACCATTGACATCTAGTACCGATGACTTTAGCTTGGCAAAGGTTAAAGAAAAGCAGTGCTAAAAAGTAACTAATTGTAGTTGCTTGAGTTACTTGAGTTTTTTGAGTAATGCCACATGTGAATAAACTCTGCACTTTCACTTCCACTTAGGGATTTTTAGGAAATACTAACTTTTACTTAGTTTTATTTTTAGACCAGTCATGAGTACAGTAAAATGGTCATTCTGAACTTTCATATAGGATTACTGTGTCTACAGCTGTGTTTTTGCACATATCTTATGAGCAGCATGTATAGAATAGAGATACCACCAAGTGTGATTTACAAATTGTGACAGATCAAACTGAGTAAACTCACTTGTGAGACCTAGTTTTTTGTTTAATGTGTAAAATTCACAGTGAATCCTTGGCTTGGCGCCTCTCAAAGGCAGACCCTCCTCGGCTGACCAGTATTTACCGGAGAAAGGATACATCCAAAGATTCCTTGGAAATATTCTGAACTGTGAATGTTTTGACCACTTTCTGGCCTGAGAACAGAAGAAATGTGACATCACCAATACAAAAAAAGCAAATGCACACACAAAGAAACATGTACTTTCAATGCCCGCATGAACATCTGATCTGATGAACCCGCATTCTGAGTATTAAACGTATTAAAACGACTGACCCACTGCCACGTGATGGAAGTCGATGGCGTTTTGTCCATTGCCTGATGTCGCCACTAGAGGAGGCTGGATGGCAGGACAATGCAGCTCCAAGTAGAGAGTATTGAGGGGACTGAAAACACATTGGACATGACATGCTATGAAACAACACTGCTTGAGAGGAAGCAACAGAATGGCTTCCACCCAAACAATGAAAAACGAGTGAGATTTGGGTGTAAACAGTTATTTTGACGCATATTGACTGATCCAATATGTTCAGTCCTTGTGACAAAGCCCTGCTGTTGTGTTTTGTGTTTAAAATAGATCAACCCCCCCCCCCC
>OOFE01028770.1:28997-40630 GCA_900323365.1 Monocentris japonica
GGGGGGGGGGTTTGAAGGCTGTTAATGGTTTAAACACAGCAGACATCACAGTCAGAAGCCATGGGCGAATGTCAAGCTCCTCAAAGACAGATAAAAGACGCGGACCCTGAACGCCTGTTATTTCACTTTAACCCACGACTGTAGGATCGGATCGCCAGGGAAAGGCGAGAGAGAGAGAGAGAGATGTGGAGCGCGCCTCCACACGACTGTAGGTTGTAGCCATGGTGATGTGAGACATAAGTATGATTCAAAGAGGCCTGGTAGTCATGCACAAGCTTATGTAAAACACTAGCCCGTCAATATCCAGGAGCCGCTCTTGTGAGGGCAGATATATTTCTGCACAAAGTAAGACTTGATTAGCATGTAAACAACAGTCAGATGGCAGATTTGCGGTGGAGCTCAGATGCATCCCACTCTTCCTCCCTCCCTCCCAATTTGCCTTTCCTCTTCATTTCTTGCTTCTCCTCCCTCTGTTTCTTTCCTATAAGCTACGTCTTCTGCCTCTCTCTGTCTTGTTAATGCCAGTTGAAGGCATGAGAGCTAATGCTGTGAATGTCAGTGGTTTTAAGGCACTTAAAGAGGGCTTTCCAGATGTCAGTGTTTTTTTTTTTTTTTTCCTCGAAGCGGTGGAACCGAGGCTTGCTTTCAACAAATCTCTGTCGGATTCAGGTTTGAGGACAGGTTTGTTTCATATTTCCTGGCCCCGTCACTGAACACAAGGTGCTGTCAACACCGTTTCAGATTTAACTTGAACATAGAAAGGTCACATTCTGCACATGTCAACATTCAATCTTGGCCTTTACAGAGGGGAGTAATGAGGAGAGGAGGTGATTTTTTTTTTCCCCTCTGATGTTGTGGAAAAGCTTGACCAATGAGCGCAGAGGGTGTATTTAAGGAATCACTCTTGTTTTGCCTGCTAATAGAATCGCTGCTGGAGAGTCACTCTTGAATTAGCTTGGCAGAGCAGAGTGGAAAAGCCTGGTGGGATGTCGCTGGGCCCATATGCTAGGGAGAAATTTTGAGGATGGATGGGGTTTCAAATTTGTAGGGGTCCTGCATAGACTGCTTCCTACACTCTTCTTCTGTGTAGCCAGATAATCCACTACGGTATCATTCAAAAGCAATTCCCTAATTTTTAATGACACTCCCGAGGTTATCATGAACCGGTAAAACTGAAAATAGTTGTTCTAATGGCGGTGCTTAGAGTGCACTGTCTCAAAAGGATTAGCGTATAATATCTCTGACCGTGTGGAAGACCTGGAACTGCTGGAAAACCTGGGCAGCACTTCATCTACTTCTGTCTAAGAAGGAGAAAAATCCCTTTTGAATCATTTGCGCGTCACCCCTTAAAAACGCGGAAAGTCTAAGATGTGGTAATCTGAGGACCACCTATAATCCTGACAGAGGAAAAAGCTCAATAGACTCAAAACGAGAGAGGGCAATATCCTTCAGACAATATTTTTAGCAGAAACTTTAAGGGCTTGACGATTTCCTAATAACGCTTCTTTTTACCTGATAAAAGGCGGAGTAATATATTTGAATAGTATATCTGAAAGATATATCCCTCTTCAATACCCTGCTTTCTCTTCCACATTAAAAATAGTGATTATAAAAAAGGATTACAAAACGGATTAAGAGGCTTATGGAATTCTCATCATGACAAAATGGATGGGTAAAAATACTATAAACAACAAACAAAATCCTAAAAATAATCTTAACAAGACCCGTTTTTTGTTTTCTTACAACTGATTGTGGGGTTGTAGTTGCCGATACTGTTTTGAACGGTGCACAAGTACCGGCAGTGTTGTTTAATGTAATCTGTAGTAAATCTGTAGTAAATCACCCTTGTAATCTCCCTTTTATCAGCCAGAGCTGCCTGGGTGGGGTACATTTCCCCACTCCTTACAGATTATACCTAAAACATTCCCCCACTCCTTACAGATTATACCTAAAACCATTCATGATCTGAGGGGATCCTATTCAAATCATCGCGTTTACACAGCAACATATTAAATTGACCCTTTTTTAAAGTGTGTTGGACTGCATTTGGATGTTTTGCTCCACCATAGAAGACTAGTTACTGGCTTAAGTTGAACAGGGTCAGGTATATATGGGCAAAGATGGGATATGGCAAAGATGTGAACCATTGGCCTGAATACTGTAGGAGAGCCATTTCCCCCGAAAGTAAACTGATCAAGGGGTTATGCAGTGTCTAATACAATGCACTGGATATGATAGGGAAACAAGTGGGTTGAAGGGGGGCAAAGTAAAGTAGAGGCAGCTCCCCTGTCTTCCTCTGCATGAAGAAAAGGAAAGACGGTGAAGGATGTAGGCAGCTCGAGGGCAATCCTTCAGTACGGGGACCAAGAATGTCCTCAACCTTTCATAAAACCTGGTGAAGGGTAGGCAGGAAACAAACCTGTCTGAAGAATGGAAGCTATGAGTCATTTGAGGATCCAGATTTAACAGGCATGTGTGTATGTGTATGGATGAGAGAGCGTGAGTGAGGGTAGCGAGCATTTGGGAATCCAATCATAGTTTCTCCACACACAGGAAGACTTGGCACTGCCAATTTAAATGACACACCACCGTCACATAAAACAAAAGAAAACCCACCAAAAACCGACGGATAGGACGACGAATTCATATCCAACCACGGCGAAACGTGGCATATGTGGCCATGCTCACATATGCTGATGACAAGGTTGTTTTTTTTCCAGTCCGCCGTATGTTTCGCATAAATCATGTGATACGCATCTGTTTTTTTTTTTTGTTTTTTTTTACTTCCCTTTCCAGCAGGATTTCCTGTCTGAGTGGAGGATGCTCTTTGGGGGCTTAAGGCGTTTTAAGAACTGCAGTGTTGTCAAAGAGAGTGCAGGAAACTAGGACTCTCCCAGGTTATGTAAGCAGTGTCAGGGTCAACATTTAAGCAGTGGTGGATGATTGGATACAGGGATGAGGGGAGTTGGAGAAGAATAGGGAGAGGGAGAGATGGAATAGGTGTAGACAGTTAGTGGGGAAGTACTGAGTACAGAGAGAAGGATAGATGGCTAAGAGAGCGTAGAGTGAGAGTGATTGAAAAAGGAAAAGAAAGAGAAGTACAGCAGAGTACAGAAGTGAGAGGCCAAGAAAAAGAAAAAGTATGTGTGTGTGCGTGTGAGAGGGAGTGGGAGAGGAGAGTACAGAAGCAAAAGAGAGAAAAAGTGTGATATAGAGGGAGGAGGGAGGGGGTGGTAGCTGTAGTGGTGAACACTGCACCATCTCAGCAGCAGCAATAGTAATGCTCTACTCTAATCCTGGTTTTAAAACCTCTGCTGATTCTTAAGGCAGATTACTGATGTTCTCCCACTTTCCCTCCAGCCCCCAACCCCGCCCACTGAACGATGGCCAACGTGCCAGTAACTTTTGTCATGTGAAAAGAAAATGTCCTCCAAACCCTTTTTTTGTCTGCCAAATTCTCTTCGGCTATCAATACACAGCGCTGCCAAACTCTGGAGGAAAAAAAACAAAAAAAGAGGGTGGGCAGTAGAATACTGCCGCCCACGCCGAGTTTTTACGAACTGCGTGACTCTCATATTTGGTCCCCTGTCTGCTCCCCTGGCATTCAAACTGCAGTTCAACTCTGCCTCAGCATCTAAATATAGAGCCTGGCATCGCAGTAGAAAGAATTACCATGTCCTTCAAAGTCATTAGGAACCATTATCAGAAGCCTTCACGCCACTCCACTCACTGTGTTGGAGTGGGATTTGTGCAGTGTGTTGAAGAGACTGTGTTTTATAACCACTGGCTGTTGACTGGCTGTGGATTGTTGCCATTAGTACCGCTCTAAGACGCCACAGCTTGCTGATACATCAGACCATTATTATCATTATCATTCTTCTTCTTAGTATTATTATTATTGTTTTCAATGGAGAATTTTAGTGTCCCATGGTCTAAATGCTGTTAGGCTTTTCCACCCTGCCAAGAATACAATTCTGGGGGAGCCTTTTTTGGCTTGAAACTGGGCAAATTTTAAGATATTAAATATCAGCACAAAATATGATCTATCTGCTTTAATACAAAAATATCAGTACTGGTATCATTCGTCGATAAGAGTTCCAGGGCCTTTTGAAAAACAGCATGTTTCCCCTTCCTTGAAGACGGTGCTAGGAATGTCAAAAAAAACTGCAAGGCTGGCTTAATATGTGCTGTGGGTCTCATTTTGCCTTTTCATAAAAGGTTGATAAAAACATAACAAGCTTACAGTGTCAAATAAGATTATGTCTGCTCCAGTGATTCCATTATCATTGCGTGTCCTTCCTTACCTGGGCAGGAACTTGAGCTGGACATTGAAGGTCGATTTAGCCTGGACGAAGCCTGTCTTTGGTAGAATCTCCATGTGGTTCCGCATTTCCCGGCCCACCTCAAACGTCAGCCTCAAGGCCGTGCTAGCTCTGTCAAAAGAAACGGTTTAATTAGCATCACGCTAGAGCACCAGGCATCTTGTGTGAATGTATTATTAGCCTACAAGAATAAATTGATCTTTAGTCGCTGGATTCCTCAGTATAACAGCGCCGTTCCAACCTTTTCTACTCAAAATCCTTTCCTTGTTAGCTCTGTGATATAACAGAAGAGATAAAAACTGTAATCCATCATTGGCACGGCTATTGATGTTGACGCTTATGGGTCCGGACTGTCCCCTGGCACTAAAGGTACAAAGACAACACAACAGTAGCAATCAGGTGAATGGATTCTTTTTATATAACAGCAGAAAGAACCCTGGATATTAAAGTGCTTTTGCCCAATGGATACCTCTGGGCCAACTTGTTATCACCCTCAGGGATTCGACTAGGACAGAAAAGGTACTCCGGCAAGGCTTTGTGTTTGAGTGACACATACAAAAACTGCCTCGTATGGAGTAATGTACCCGGAGTCCTTATCATTTAGGTGACCCAATTTCTGTGAGTTCCAACAGATGGTTGTGCCTGGGGCTAGAAGCCTCAGTTATAGCTGAGGCTGGTGATATAAATGGCTCTTCACCTTGGGAATTCTCCAACACATCCAACCGTGGCACACGCTTGCACTCCCTCACGCACCTACTACAGTATAAACATGCCGAAAGAGACTCGCCGTTCACTGGAAGAGCTCCGCGTACGCAGCAATGTCCGATTTCATCTTCAAAAGATCCAAAGGTGACTGATGAGTGAGTTGCACCCACATTGTCTGACAGCGCCAAAAGCGTGAGGTCCTTCCCATTTTTCAATTCCCCACTTAAATGAAGTGCCCCACTTTGAATAGCGGGGTTCAACCAGATGGTTTCTTTCCCTGAGGCAAGGACTCTCTCAGGGACACTTGGGGGATATTAAGTCCCTATCTTAATTCTGGAAATGATAACCTTCAAACCACTCATGGGGGAATATCCATGGATACACAATCATTTAGGACTTTTAGACATTTTAATTAGCAGGGGCATTCTGCTGATCTTGTCATTTTTTGGCTGACTGTGCCCAGTTGTACTCTGTTAGTGGTAATACTGTTCATGACTTGAAGGGCGAGCTCACAATGTTTTGCTTCCTTTTGGCAGAGCAAAAGTGACTAGTGGCACTGATTATGTAAACTTAACTTCTATTCTTGTTTCATTTGGTCTAAACTCTACATGTTAAGGAAGCAGATGCAGATTTTTGCAATTTATGTAAACAGTTCCTTAAACATATACATACACTAGCTGTATTGTGATTAAAACACAACGATGGAAAACCTTGAGGAAGACCTGGATCTTGCAAAACGGCAGGCCCGTGCAATTCATTCTGTGGAAAATTTCAAACGAACAAACAGACAAGCGTCATTTCCCCCTATTTTGGAAGGGCGCTGCGTCTTGAGTTAAGCCCCGCCCTAAACAACTGTGATTGGTTTTCAGAAATACAAACAGCCTCTATGCCACAATGATCAAGTTCTCTGCCAGACATTTCTCCTTCGCTGGTACAGCGCTAAAACGAAGTGTGGAGAAAGGTATAGCCGAGTGAGACTAATGGAAGATCATACATTATACGAAGCACGATTACACCCACTGTCATCGTCATTATCGTGATCATCATCATCACTGAGATTTAGTGGCAAAAGTGGCAAGACCTGATAAATTCATACTGCTGAGAAATAGCTTTCAGTGTTCATTGCAGATGCAGTGATGAAATAACCGTATGCAAAGAGCCTGAACTCTAAAACTAGCTGCCTAAGGCTGAGGCATTGCCGCCGCCATTTCCTGAAAGGGCCAGGTGGCTGTGTTTGCTTACTCCACACATACTCCGAGGCCTCATGGGATACCAAGCCCTGAGGGCGAGGCTTCTAGGGAACTATCCCCACAACGCAGCACCGTCTGGTTTATACCACACAATAAACACCAAGACAGCCAGCTGGAAAAATGCCTCAGTGAACCTTTTCTTCAACTTCCATTTCTATTGTCTCTCAAAATCAAGATATCAACTCATGCCTTGTTCCACAGGTCAATCAAGCTTGTGCTAAGATGAGGTTAGAAAGAAGCGGAGAGAAATTGAGTACGGGAGGTTTTGTGAAAGGAAAAAAAAAGCAGGCTGGTTTTGTAGTGGCATCAACTTGAACGGGAATGCTCTCCAGGCAGGTGCCAGTGGGAGGAGGTTGAGAGTCCTGGCTGTGAGCGTTCCCTAGAAACTGCCAACTATGTTCACTATTTTCAAATCATTGGCTCACGAGTAGAAGTTACACACGGTACTTTTTTTACAGCCCTCTGAAAATCATTAGTGTCATCTGTCATTTGTGGACACAATATTCAAATCACTGCCTCACACACAAGAGAGACGTGTATTCAGTGATGCTTCGTGCTGTTCCCGTCACAAATTGAGGATGACTTTCAAGCTATCCGCTCAAAAAAACAAATTGTATGATGACAGCTCCGGCTTTTCTCATTGTTCCCCAAAAAGCCTGCCAACTATTTTGCATTTAAATTACTGACTTGGAAGTAGACATATTGTGTGGTTAGTATTTTTTGACTCTAAAAGCTGCTGTTCACGCTGATGCTGTCTTCGTTGCGTTGTGACATGTGCTGGTGAGCGCACCAGATGGCAGTTGTCACAAATCGTGCCGCCCCCCCCGTATGACGTGACACAGACTAGGCAGTGGACCACAGGGCTGCAAATGTTATTGCCCCCAGTGTCTTCTTAACCCCCCGTGTGCATCATTGCATCATAATGTATCACGTTCATAATCAAAAAGGATTTGCTTTTGTTCAGTCCCATTATATGGAGCAAAGAGGATTGCAGGGATCTGAGCTTACCGGTTAGTGCCTTTGATCCTCCCCTGAGTTCGGTACATTTATCAGCTAATACATCTTATTTTTTTTATTACGCCCACACATTTGACAGAATATTTCAATATTCTGCTTGGTTCCGAGTTAGGCGGCGAGTTTTATGTGTGGCGAGCTAAAAAGTAAGCTGGCCCTGTCAATTTAAGGGGATTTCCATGAGCCGTTTTTCTGTGAAAATGCCTTTTTTGGCAGGGCAGAAACTAAGTATGTGAGAGTGTGTCAGTATTGCATTCAGCAGATAAGCCAGCATGCTACATCAGCAGTCCATAACACATTTCCAACTACTATTTCAAGAATGTTTCCGAGCATGGCGACAAATAAATCACTTCTGCTATCTGGGCTATCTTGTCATTTTTAGTCAGCCTCTAAAATAAAACCTTAAAAGATGTAGTCTGTTAGAATGACTTACTGTATAATCGACTATGGGATTGGTTCAGACCGTGTGTTACACAGGTCTTCCACGGATTGAGATAAACATGGTTTAGCAGCTCCTGTTCAGCATTGTCCTATTTCATGTGCACAATGAGGATTTTGGGCGTGCCTTTGCTAGCCCAAAGGTTTATTCAAACCCTTGGATGGGATGGTGGAAAATTGGGCCACAGTTTTCACCTTTTCCACAAATTTCTCCTGAGATTACAGAACACCTGTGATACCCAATGATGTTTAGATCTGTGATTGGGGAGATACAGCACATTGGATACACAAGGTTTCTGAATGGCAGCCCTGCCATGAATACCAGCTTTGTGAAGCTTGCGATGTACAGTTAGTTTAGTTAGTACAGCCTAATTGATTTCCTCCAAGCCTTTGAGACTAAACAATTCATATCCTTTTTGATGTGTTTGACATTTATCAGTGAGCAGATTTCTTGTTTTACATCATATCTACACATATTTCAGGTTCACAAGGAGCATACAAATGGACTTAAGCCAGAGTCAGAATCCACATATCGTAATGTGAAGATGGTCAATCCTTGATTTACTGATGATGATCCGTCCCAGGACAGATTCAAACCCAGGACGTCACAGCTACATGGCACTGAGCCACCAGCCACCCTTAATTTACTTATTCATCACCTAAAGGTGTCATCTCGCAGGAGGTCGCATATCCTCACAATAGCTTCACTCCAGGGTGTGAGTTGGTGGAGTAGGACACATTACATTACATTACAGGCATTTAGCAGACGCTTTTATCCAAAGCGACTTCCAATAAGTACATTCAACAAAGGTAGGCAAAAGAACTACTAGTCACGCAAAAGAACTACTAGTCACATATAGATATATAGAAACGGACCTAAGTGCCACGATGCAGTGCTTAAGTGTGCAAGTGTGTCTGAATCGGGCTCTATGTGAAGTCTGTCAGCAACCTCAGGCTATGTGACCCACCTGCTTTGGACCACGATGCTGTCTTGGTAGAGGCGGTCAAACATGCAGATCTTCAGGTCAATGCTGGGCTGAGCCACCCACACCGGCACATTAATTGCCACACCCCTCACCCTGATAGGTATCTGTGAGAACCCACAAAATAATATTGACTTATGACGTGACTGAAGCTATGTGCAATGTCTATAGAGCTGAAAACTTTAAAGAAACATTGGCCTTATGTGATAGGCGTGACCTATGACGTGTGACATGATGCTAAATCTTACTGCTTTGCTGTTTAAGTCAGAGAATTTGACATGGAAGTCCAGCTTGGCCTCCCCTGGAATGGTTGGCGTGAACACAATCTCCAGCTTGATACTTTGAAAAGGTCCAATCTCCCCTTCTCTCACCTGAGGGAGGGCACATCAAATGATTTTCAAAAACATGAGTATGCAGCGTCTTTCAGACATATTTCACTTCTATTATATCTGAATTCTACTTGGTCTCGATAATGGATATAGTCGTTTCCTCCAGAAACATTCTTTCTGCAGCCTTTGGTTTATGAGATATTCGGTGGTATATGAATTCTACTAGGTAGAGTAGTCAGTCATCAGACACTTAACCCATGTATACCAACGCACTATCAAATTGATTTGCGGTACTTGAGAAAATATTTGATTTTATATTTTTTATTTTCTTTGGTTTATTGAGTTATTTAATTAAGATAACAGTAAGTAGCAGCTCAATTATTGTGAACATTTAACATAGTTATACATTCCCACAATCCTTCCTTGCAATCAACAAGACAAGATGACCCTCTGATTGGCTACCTGCTCGCTTACCCGGAGTTACAGTCTCGCTAATATGTGTCAGATTTGCAGCTGCAGTGGCTAATCTATGCGTGACAAAAAAAAAAAAATTGCCAGTGAATATTTCAGGTACGACTAGATTGAGCTAGCAAAGTTTCAGTAATGCTAATACTACATGTTATGATACTGAAAGACAGCTAACCTACTGAAGCGTAGCTATATAGTAGATGACTGTAGGAACTTAAACTACAGCAACAGTTGATGCTGCACATCTAGCTAGGTGCCGTGGGGCTGTACAGGTCCTGTACTTACAGGTTGAGGTTGCTCTGTTTTGATTTTGAAGGTGATTTAGCTTACGCGTTCCAGTTCATGACACAAGGCCATTTGTACAGGAAAACGAATGATAAAGTTCCTGGACTGTGCTACTTCAAATTGAATGCAATCAAACTACAGTAAAGGCTAAAAGGCTGCGTGTGTCATCTGTTCTGCTACACAGCAACAAGGTGGTGAGAACAATAATGAAAACTTCAAAATAAAAAAATGAAAAGCCCTTTCATGCAGCAACCCTGACTCAATATCGTGGGGCCATAATAGCTTGCCTGATAATCTGCCATTTAACACAGCGGCCTTCTTCGAAGCAATGTGGAAGAATCAGTCAAAATGACAATTGAGGCTGGAGCCATCGGTACAGCACATGCAATACACACACAACGGGTGCAGAGGGAGAGGCGATGCACCATTACCCCCCCACCAGAGAGACGTAATGAACCCAGAACAACTCCAGAACTTTGTATGGGTTGCCGGGCACACATGACATCAGTGATAAAAACGAAGACAGAGAAGCGGAGGAGGGAGCGGTGGTGTGCTACAGACAAAGATAATAGTCTGCCTCTTCAGAGAGAGAGAGCGCATGCAGCCTAATGTGTCTCTCTATTAGGGGAAAAACTACGGGGGAGGTGGCGTATGCACCTGAGCAACATCAACGCCTACACCCGAACCTCTAACAAACAAACAGCAGACAATCTACAGATATGAAATGCAATCCATATAAAAAACCCTAGGGTTCAACTGATATGGGTTTTGAAGGTTTGTGCAGATAGGAGTGTGTACACACACTCATATATATACACACTGTGTGTTTTCATGTAGTGCAGTGGGTAAGGGAGAATATTTGGTAACACTTTATGTTGTAATTAATGAAAAATAAAATAAAAATTCTGCACTATGAATCCATTGTGATGAATTACAATTAGATTATAAACCCATTAGAAGCAGAGATGAACATATCTTACAATATAGTCATCAGGCAAACACCAGAAAATTACTTTTTAAGTCATTAACTATTTAACTATGTATATAGTTGTCCCATAAGTATTTGCTCTCGCCACACACACACACACTATGTTTATTATATCATGCTCTGACTTATGATGCCTTATAATGACTACCTATAATGACTACAGTGCCTTAGGAACAGTTTAATTGATGGTGATGATGATGGTTCAGTCCCTATCCTGTGCATATTTTTTGTGAATAAGTGTCCTCTTCTGAAATTGTAATTCATGACATTACTCATTTCTGGGAAATGTAATAATATTACTGTGACATGCTACTGAGTGATGCGTTACCACTAAACACTGACCTCTCCTAGGGTGATGCTGCTGGAGTCTGTGGCGCTCTGGTCCATCAGGGCTTCCACCTCATCTGTTGGCACATCGACACCAGCAGCAGCCTCTGGACCTGCAGCTGATGCCTCTGCCACAGCCACACACACACACACACACACACACACACAGTCAGATTTGTTGAGTTTTTACCATGCAATCTGTATTTAATAAAAATTAGCCTTTTCTTAACTGAAATAAAGGATCTATATTTACCAATTTCCTTTTTTCCTATTTTTATTTTTTGGATCCATATTTGTGAAGAAATGTTCAGATATAAAACTTTTCACATTTCAATTTTCCCAGTCTTTAGGTGTGTATACTACAGTTCTGGCCAAGACGATTGGCATCCTTCCATTTTATGCAGATAATGTACAATATCTTCTAGAAATGAACTAATTATTCATTTTAAAGTGATTAAACATTCAGGGTGTGTGTGTGTGTGTGTGTGTGTGTGTGTGTGTGTGTGTGTGTGTGTGGTCGGGGG
>OOFE01028770.1:40650-60352 GCA_900323365.1 Monocentris japonica
AGGGGGAAAGTTGTTTGTTTTGGCTATTAATGGTTTCAAGACGGCGACATGAATATTTAAGACTCTGAAATTGTGGTGTGTGTGTGTGTGTGTGTGTGTGTGTGTGTTTGTGTGTGTGTGTGTGTGTGTGTGTGTGTGTGTGTGTGTTAGCTTTACCTGATTGCTCTTGCTGTGAGGCCACCGAGAGCTCCTGACTCTCTGGCTTTGATGGGAGTTCTCTGGTGCTCTTGGATGCAGAGCTCTTCTGGTTGTCAGATGATGTGTTTTGACTGCTAGTCTCCTGTCAGCATACAACACACACACACACACACACACGCACACACACACGCACACACACACGCACACACACACACACACACGCGCGACAATAATTCATGACACATTGAACTACCTGTACAAATGTATGTCCTTCTGTGGATCTGTTGTGTGAATACAATGCACATTTTACACATCATGTATATAACCTGTGAATTCACATATTAGTTTTCTTCATATCTCCCATATCCTTCTCATTTGCTATACTGAATATATATCATGAATATATATCATGATCATATTTCTACACATTTAATTTTTTAAGCAGTATATTCTACTGCTGTTTTTTGCACACACTCATAATTCTGTAATTCACATTTTTTCCTCATATCTCATCTCATCTTTTCGCTCTAACCAAATCATCACCCTCAGGCCAGACGGGACACAGCGACTCCTGATATAGGTTTGACAGACTGACCTGCTGTGTGTTGGTAGAGGCCTGGGATGGCATCTGGATGCAGCTAGTTTCTCGACTGGGACACGTGGAGGTGTCCAGGCTGAAGAGGGTAGCCAGAGCCCCCCTGTTGGTCAAGGTGATAGTCCGTGAAATAGTCTGGCCCACCACGTGCGAACCAAAGTCGATGAGGTGGCTGTCGACCTCCAGCTGGGGAGAGGAGAGATTCGCAAAGTTGGGGCTAGCACTGATGAGCTGACAGCTTGAACATGCATTATTACCTCTGCCAAGGAGGTTGTGATTTCACCCCTGTTAGTTTGTCTGTCTGTCGCTCTCTATGTCTGTCTCTCTGTCTGTACGTCTGCCAGCAGGATATCTTAAAAAATGTCCATGAAATTTGGTGGACACATAGGCCTTGGGCCAAGGAACAATTTTTCAGTGTTCAGCAGAAGTTTGTACTCTCCTAGCGCCTAATGGTTGTTTTTATAAAATGTATTAAATAAGACACAGAGTATGGTTAGGCTGATACATGGAGCCAATATTATAAATCAGACCTGGTCCAGTCAATGTTGCCCACCTCTGATATGTTGGATATGATGCAGTTTAATTGATTCTATATTTATTTTAGCATTGATCAATACCACACGGTTGTCTATGAGAAGCCCTTAACCTCAAATGATTATACATGTATGAAACATACATGTATGAACATGTATGAAACATACATGTTCACGCATGTATGAAATGTCTGTCTGAAATACAACATTTCTGTTCTATAATGCATAATTCTGTGCTGTTGGCAAACACTCTACTCACGTCACATTTTTTTATGGTGCATCTGATGGGCACAGTGAATGGGCCCACGGCTGAGGCAAACTGGACCTCTCCTTCCAGGTCCTTATTGATCTGCAAGGATCAGATGATGAGACAATGTGTTGATTGTCACTTAATGACTGGAGCTATGAGACATGGTATTTAGAATCTACAAGCCTTTCTCAATATGCGCTCTTGTTTGGTTTATATCCAACGGTTGAAGTACGATTCAATGCAGAATGCAGAGGACAGATAAAGATCCGTCCTCTGTCCTCCAATTACTTCAATCGAGGATGCAATGAATGGTGACTAGCACGACAAGAATCAATGGGAAGCATCACATCTATAGTGCAGAGTAACGAGAACGAAGTGCTAGCACTACATAGAGTACAGAGCTGGTTATAACAGCTAGTAAAATGAACAGCTGTCAAACTGCGTTCTCTGTTCTTGTGTTCTTGAGAAGTTCAGTCTGTCCAAGACAACTTGGGAACAACGCTCTCCACAAGGAGCATTCTTAATGGCAACAAGCAGATGCACCAAAGAATATATAAACTTTGGCAAGACAGTGATGTGCAAAGACGCACAATCAAGGACAGATTCCGTCATCCGTGCCATCAACTGTACACATGTGACCATCAGGGAGCCGAGCGCACAAGAACAAACTTATAGGAATAGGAAGAAACATTAGATGAACATTCAATTAGTAGCGATGCAGACGTGGCCAAAGTTTGTGCAATACAATGATCAACGTGACTGGGGACTGGCTTGACGGTGAGTCGAGTAGAAAGCAATTGTTTAGCAACTCATCTTGTGATCTAAAATAACAAAAGCTTTCCAACGATTTCTTATGAGCAACAATTGCGAATAGCCTAAATCACTTCAGCTTTTAGGAAAGTATGTTTTTATCGAATTACTGTCCCAAGGGCAAGTTTCCAATTCAATCGTCATACTAAACAGAACTGAATTAAGAACTTTCTGGCTTATTAAATTACAAGTTCCTGAATATTTGCAGTTGCATCTCAAAATACATGTTAATGTACAAAAGTCTACACCCAACTTCCTTCCAATTTTAGAGGCCCAAAATGCTGGTGTGTCTGGTTAGTGACAAAGTGCAAAAAGTGCTAATGCCCCTGAAAACATTTGGTAGATCTGGACCTAATAGTGATGAATAACTATAGCCTGTAGATTCCCCCAAGGCAATGGTGGTGTGACTAACCATAGGTCGGAAAATCGCCTGCATGTCACAGGCCATGCCAGTCGACACACACCCAGGAGGCTCAAAGCTGAAACACAAATGACAGACTTAAGAAAAAGACAATTAGCATTTTTAATACAGTATGCAATACTAATAGCATAGCCAGACATGCTAAACAAAATGCTGCTCCTATTGTAAAACTGTAAGCTTAATGTTCTGTAAGCTAGTCAGTATAATCGTGTGGTCCAGTTCAGCTGGCTAATGTTCAGAGTGAAATGTTTGATATTGATATTTCTGAAGAGCAATCTGTGTGCAGAAGAGTCTGTGCATATGTGTGCAGCAACAACATAAAACAAAACATACTGCATTTATAGTAACACATAGAATGCAGTAGGCAACATGCAGCATCCTACAAAGGATTAGCATCATTACATCAATGCTAAAGTATGAGGAATCTCGGGAGAGCAGTGGAGAGGCAGGAGAAGGAGTTGGGGTCAATGGTCGGCCTGATGCTCGGTTTGCACTGCGAAGAAAACCTGTGGGAAGATGAAGCAAGTGTTCCTCATAAAAACACTGCAATGTGAAACAGAATAGTCGGTAGTTTCATATTCCACTCTGCAGCAGAAATCAAAAGTTCATTTTTAGAGTCGAGGAAAGAAGCGTGAGGAAAACAGTATCTTGCAGCACGTGTCACCTCTGACACCGACGTTGCCCCGAGGAGCTTCAGAAACTTGCAGCCCTTCCAGAGACACGAGAGGCGAAGCAATCGATTAGAGTGTAGCAGGCAGCGAGCCAGAGCAGTAGGGAGGCTTCTCGAAAATTCAATAGATAAACAATAAGTCAGAAGCATGCAACAAGAAGCACAATTAGGCAGCTGCTATAGTTCCTGGACATAATGGAGGCCAAACTACGCTGTTATTATGTCTTGGTAACTGTATTAATCTGATGCAAAGTGACACTGGGATCTGATAGCAATCATCTGAAGAGTCGATAGCTGTGGTTTTCATAAGTGGCCGTATCGGATTACGTTTATGGTCCGCTTTATTTGGTGGTCCTCTTATTTTGAAGAAATCTGAAGCAATGCTTTGATGTTCTGGTGGGAAATGTCCAGAAATGTGAAATCCTAATTCCCTCCACAGAGAGACTACTTGATGTTGTCAACCACCTCAAAGAGAATAATTGATATTATTATAAAAGATAAAAGTCACATTGCACCTTCACCAAAATCTCTTTTTTTTGGTAAATTTGACTTTTTGGCATCAATCTTCTCTTCCAGCTTTGAGATGGATAAAAGAAAAAAATAGAAATCTGAAGAAAAAAAAAAAATAGAACAGTTCACTTGGGATTAAATGCCGAGTGAAAAAACCCGGTGGAGCGCTATATAAAGTGCTGCAAACGAGGCCACGTTGTATATCAGACCAGTAGACTAAAGCGACGAGGCTGAGGCCGCGGTTGTATTACTGACTATGCTGTGTGTTCTATTATACATCCTGGCTGCTCTCCATTGGCTTCTCCTACAGTAAATCAATAAGCACTTTGGTTCATTATTCAGTTCATCAGAGCTAAAGCACCAGCACACTCATAGCCCCTTCTGAAAGAAATCAGTGCAGTATCAAAACACTGATCATGAATATGACAAATATCACTCTTCAATACTCAATACTATCAATTTAGTATTCTTTACATCTAGTAGCCACAACCTGTTAATAAATATTTCTATCTGCAGTTTAATGAGCTGTGTCGAAGTCACGCGTCGCTTGTTTCTGAGTTTCTGATTGGCACCGTCTTTGGTCTTCATCTGACAACTCAGCTTAGAAGCATACAGAGCACAGACGGATGTCTTCCTGTCAGCCGGTCGTTTTCAATATGTGCTACCAAGTGACATCAATCTGCAAAAAAAGCTGCCGCTTCTGTGCGAAGGCTTTCTACCAAGTCAAGACAAGCCCATGGACGTCGTGGTTCTTGTTCCAGCGGTGAGAAGATACAGCAGAGCCCGTTCTGGCACAAACACAACTACGCTGGGGGTGGGGGGATGGGAAGCCATTTTTAGAAACTCAGGGGGCGTACTTGGAACCCTGGGCTGGTGTGGAAAAAGCCCAGTGTGTTCCCTGGTTCACTTGTCTTTCTCTCTCTCTCCTGCTGTGCAAATGTGTTGAGCTCGGTGAGCCACGCAGACTTTGCAGTGGTCAGGACTGATTTCAATATTGTGTTGTTTTAGAGAGTATGAGTAATCAGCAGGTTTTTACACACAGCAGACTTGTATAACAGACCTAGAGTGTGCAACGGGGGCAACGGACTGGCAGAAACCACGTGAATCTGTCGGCATACAGAAGCTTCATTTTTGAAAATGTCCTGACTATGATGGATGACAAACTACACTGTTATTATGTCTTGGTAACTGTATCGTCCTGTTGCAGTTAGATTGCAAATATCTGTAGAGTCACTAGTTGTGGTTTTCATGTTTAGATGCGTGGTATTAGGTTTATGGTCTACTATATTTGGCCCTGCTATTTTTTCAACGTTGCAAGGGAAGAGAATGTTGGAAATGCCCATGTCAGCATACCTTAACGTGCATTATTTTTGATTATTTGACAATGTGAAGCTTGATCCCATTAAAATCCCCTACATATAGTTCCTCCAATTCCTCTAGTGCAGGATCCTCTTATGTCAATGAATGATGAAGAGACAACAATGGGGTAGCGGGGAAGGGCTTGGTGATGACAGGGGAAGAAAAATAAATTCTTATCCTTTTATTTTGTGGTGCCTTCTGGTTTTAGTAGTTTCAATTATTCGATTTTTTTATGAGTTTAATGTTTGATTGTTAATGCATTTTGTAAAAAGAGAGAAAGCACACAGCAACAGTAGTTTCCTGCTGACCCTGCTGTAGCCTGGGAGACTCTTCATTCAGTCAGGCAGAAAGAAGAGAAATGAGAGGGGAGCGAGGAGAGAGAGAGAAGGCCTACGTAACCGCATCAAGTTGCAGGAGGCTGATGGGAAAGTGATACATAGTGAGTGACCTGCAGAGCAACGCATCTCTTGCTTGGCCCGTGGGCTGTTGGCAGGCTGAGAGAAAAGAGAGCAGAGACGTAGACTGACTCACTGCACTGAGTCTCATAAGAGGAACCTAGAATGTGGTGATCCAAGCTGGCGTCCATATGTGGGAGGATAGGCTTTGCCTTCAAGTCCACCTCATCTTCTTTTAAAATGACAAGAAGTGATTGCAGTGCATTCAAAAGCGGTGACATGCAAGCAAACTTTTTGATGCGACAATTAAAACAATCAATAATTTCTTAATTTGAAGGATTTTAGTCTAAAATACTATATGTCCATATTGATTTTTTTTTTTTTTTTTACCTGATATTCTTTACTCAGTATTTTAAAGGGCGGTAAGGTTTTTACTATCCCATAGCACAAAATGACTTAAAGATTACTTCATCAGGTGCTGAGATTTCTGGCTTTCAAAACTCACTTTCTGGCCCGTACTGTATTGGAACAAAAACTCCCCATCCGTTGGCATTTCAAGACACCCCCCCTCCCACCTACTGACATTTCCAACTGCTTATAAATGGAGGATGGTGCTACAAACGAGTGACTGGCGTCATGACACATTTCAGCCACAATGGCTATAAAGCCTAGTCTCAAGCCAAAAAAGCAAATGACAAAGCAGTATTATTTTTCCAAATACTTTGAGCTTGATGTCATTCCATAATCAGTTTTACTTTCATGGCAAATATCATTTAGTAAGAGCCATGGAGGTTTCACTTCCAATGGTGAAAATATTGCAGTAACCCCTGCAAATATCTTACCTGATAGAGATAAAATCCATCAGCTGGGCAGAGACTCCCAGAAGCTTGCAGTAGTTTGTGGTGTAGCTGATGTTAGTCAGGATGATCTTCTTCTTGTACATTTTCCCTACCTCAAAATCCTGCAACAGGCCATTTTAAATCTGTCAGTATCTTGTCATTATAATTCATTAAGAAAGGATGAATAAAGAAAATCAACACTGTCAGGCTTTAAATTGCTGGTGTTATTTGATGTGAGATTTTACTGAAACACTAGTGTGGTACCTTGAAGAGGATAACCCCTGGTTTACTGATGAATGGCGGCCCTTTCAATTCTTTCCCGCAAACAACTTTTTTAGCAGGTGTTTTGAGCTTCCCAGTGGGTATCAAAGGCACTTCCTGCTTTGCCTCTTTCTGCAGCAACTTAGCCTTCTCACTCAAGCTCTCCTGTAACCATACAGAGAAGCAACAGCTAGTTGCTATAATAATAATAATCACTATGATGGTACTGCAGAATTATAACATTTCATAATGAAGTCAAATAGCTCTGACATACACCGATAAGCCACAACATTAAAACCACTGACAGGTGAAGTGAATAACATTGATTATGTCGTTACAATGGCACCTGTCAAGGGGTGGGATATATAGGTGTTGACTTGGCCTCCAAATTCCCCAGATCACAATCTGATCGAGCATCTGTGGGATGTGCTGGAAAAACAAGTCCGATCCATGGAGGCTCCACCTCGCAACTTACAGCACAGATGTTTTAGTGGCAAACTAAATACAGTATTTCAATAGACTGCCTAATATTACAGTAGACCAAAATCTGGCCGATCTGGCTGAATAGGGCCGACGGTGCGGGACACAGAGCACTAGTGACGGGCCTTTAGTAGAATGGTAATGGCAACAAGATTATGATGGATTTATTTAAAGCGCCTCCCTTCACTATGACGTTCAATGTGTTTTGTTTTATGCAATAATTGGTCAATTCCAAGACTTTGAACTAGGAAAAATAGTTATCTAATTATTTCCTTCCAAAACAGCAAATGGATAATAACTGAAATGTAAAAATGCAGCCTGACACCCAGTTATTACATCATCATGACATGCATATAAGTATCGCTATCATCAGCATATATAGCTTAGTGAATCGAAGCTATTCCTAAAGTTGGAAAAAATTATATACTCCATTAGAGGGTCAAGTGAGTTTAAACAAGGATTCAAACAAAAATGTTCGACTTGCTTTGTTTTCTTGATTAGAAATATAAAAATGTACTGCTCATCTTAAGTCATCATTCTCACCCTCATGAATCATCTCATTTGTTGTTGATCTATCTGGTGTTCATCTCTTGCACTGCCATAACCAGAGAAGTAGGGCATAGCCTGTGACGCGGGCATCGTTCTGATCTATATAGGTAGGAGGAAAGATCGTTTCCACTTGACTTGTCACTTGCTCAAAGCTCTGAGCTGTAACGCTGCGTTCGCTTGGAAGCATCAAAGGCACCAGCACAATGAGATGTGAAGCATGTCGCCACAGATTTCAAGTGTGTGGGGAATGAGACAGAGAGCCAACTCACTTCTTCCTTCCATCAACTACTGTGGAGCAGCCTTTGAGCAAGGCACTTAGTCCTCAGCTCCTCCAGTGGTACTGCTCAATGGCCAGGAGCACTAGGCTAGTGGTTGTACTGGGCAGCTGCCAGGTTTGTATGAGTGTAAGCCTTCCTTCCACTGCAACTATTCATCCCAGGCCATATTGGCCTTTTATTACAACTCAGATCTGGTTCGACTGATTACACATTTATTGTAAAATTGATCAATACTACACTGGTTGTCAATGGAAATCCATTAACATTAATTGATCAGATTCCAGATTAGTAGTAGTAGTAGTAGTAGTAGTAGTAGTAGTAGTAATGGAAGTAGTAGCAGTATCATTAATATTATTATTCTGGGTTTCATTGGAGAGTTTTAGTGTCCCACGGTCTAAATGCTATTTCAGAGGTTTTACCACCCTGCCAAGAGTACAATTCGGGGGAAAAACTGAACACTTTGCATAAAAACGGTCAAATTAAAAAATTCTGAATGTCCACATAAAATACTGGCAGCTTCAATACAAAAATATCTTATTACACCTTATTACACCTACATGTGTAGGCATGTGGGTAGAAAAATTCCTTCTTGTGGATTGCTGTGGATTTGCTTTGCCGTTTACATCTCAGCTTGCTATAGACTTTTTAAAGTGTTAAAATGTTGGCTTTGAATGGAATTAGGCGTCCAGCATTCTTCATGCTTTTCGTAGACGACGATTTAATCTAATGAAAATAATAGAATAAGAATATCCAGAGAAAAAATGATGAATGGGACACGATTTATGAGTGTTTAAATTCAGCTGATTGCAGGTACTGTGTTAGCCTGGCAGTGGTGTTGTTTCATCGCACCTCATAGTTTTGGTCCCACAGTCCAGAAAACTCAGGCTCAGCCAGGCTGTCAGAAAGGCTTGGCCCCTCCTCCTCCAGGTCCTCAAGGTCAGAGTTCACCGAGGAGGAGCTGCTGTCGTCACTGAACTCTCTCTGCTGGTGGTCGGAAACACACACACACACACACACAATATTACTATACTTGTGAAGACCTTCATTAACTACATTCATTACCTATCCCCTAATCCTAACCTTAACCCAAACCTAAACCTAGTTTTAATCTTAATCCTTAACCCAAGCCATAAAATAGATAGATTTTAGACTTTATTGATCCCCAGGGGGAAATTCTGGGGTTGCAACAGTATCACAAGAGGCCTACTAAATACTAAAAAACTACGGTACTAGGTGACATAACTATAAACAAACCCCTCAAAGAAGTGAGGACTGGCAAAATGTCCCCATTTTGGAGGATTTTTCTCATCTTTCTATACTTGTGAGGACATTTGGTCCTCATAATTACAGAAATCCAAGCACACACACACACACACACACACACACACACACACACACACACACAGTTTTCATCTACACTATAAAGAGAACTGTCTGGTAATACTTAAGTACATTGTGAGTGCATGATAATTATTATAGTCAGGGCACGACAAAATAAACACAATGTGCAAAAAACGGGGTGAATACTTTATGCTGCCACTGTGCAGTTAATGACATGATATTAAATTGAATGTCATTTTCTGATGTTTGTCTGATGATTATATTTTAAGAATAGCTCATCTATGCCTCTAATGGCTTATTCTCTGCTTGTAATGCATCTCAGTGTGTTACCAATATAACGTATAATGAATTGTAAGTACAACCATCTCATGAATGTTTGACTCGTTATCTGTCAGAAGTTTCAGACAATGTTTTAATCTCAGTGGGACAACCTCTGAAAGATAACTAGTCATAAACATTCCTAAGACACAGAGCGTTATCAAATCTCTTTATTGATCACAATTCATCTCTTTCACACATTCATTTCACATTCAAGTGACACATCTCAGATGTTACCGGCCACTCACTCTTCCGGCTCTCTCCTCCTTGGCAGGGGGAGGTTTAGGATCCAGATAGTGCAGGAGTTTCGCTCTGGCCCTCCCCAGGTCTGGGGCCCAGTCTGTGGGAGTGGGCTTGGGCAGCAACGCCTGGCGACTCGTCCTTCTCTTTGCCAACTGTGTCTCCTGAAGGATTTTGGCTACGATCTCCACCTTCTTTGACTTCTGCCTCTCCTCAAATTCCCTGAGAAGAACAAATCGAACAACATCGCATTATGGTGAAATGGGGTCATGTTTTCCTCAGCACACAGTGAGAGAAAACACCCACGCATGGGCTGCACAGAGTAGGAGTGGAGGAGATACACATGGGACAGGACAGGAGAATAGAGGAGGAGGACAGAACACACTGCTTCTTTCGTTGGAACTCCTCTAGTTGTTTCTGTTGGTACATATGCTTGCTGCTGTTGATGCCTTGGGCCTGCAGGGATTCTCTCAGTTGTCTCTCTTCTTGTGCTTTCCTCTGGGCATTCGCCTTGGCTCTGCTTTGTTGGACCAGTAAGCTCTCCTGGAGACAAAACACCAAATTAATGAAACTATATTTGACCAGATTCAGGCTCATTCGAGAGGCATTTGCCTGGAAAGTCCTTTGAGTTGTTATGTAACTATTTCCTCTTGAAACACCAAATGGATAAGAACTGAAATGAAAAAATGTAGCCTGACACCCAGTGATGAGGGCATGGTAAGATCATCACGACATGCATATAAGTATCGCAATCATCAGCATAGTCCAGTGCTGAACTAGTCCACTTTGGGGTTCCAGGGGACAATGGAGTACTGACAACAAAGGAAAAGCTGCTTTTTCCTTGGCCTCTCTCCTTGCTTGGAGGAGGATTTTATTAGAATGGAAATCCACCTGAAGCCTCCATTTAGTGACCTGATTCTATTCCTAAAGCTGTGAAAAACTAGCCTAAATACTCCATTAGAGGGTAAACCCAAAAGACCCATAATGTGTGGGACCCTATGATAGCATATTTGCAGCATAAGGTTTACATGATCTCCCATTTAAAACACAGGAAACACTTTCTATGACTATGATTATATCTATATTGCATTATAAGGGCTCTCAAAAGAAATTATAAAGCACTCATGATGCTTTAGGACCATGCTGAAAAGAACACATAACACAACACAAGAGTACTGATGCATTATAGCAGCACTATTACAACATTATAGCTATAAATAGGCTGTCAGACAACCTTTTAATCACCTTTTAACATTTGTAGACCCTTGTACTTTATCCATAGAGTTATATTGATGACACTTTTCTTGCAATATAATCATCACACAAACATCAGAAAATTACATTGATACAATATTAAGTACATTATAATTCCTTATGAGTGCACTACAGATATGGCAGTCATAGAAAGTGTTACCAAAACACACAGCTAATGCTTGTATTTCTCCTCAGTACTCAAAGAAACAACCTCAGGGTCATCTTCCATTATGCTACAGTATCAGTGCAGGGAGTGTGTTCTGGCTTACTTTGGTGGCTGCTATGTTAGATTTCAGTGACTTGACGGCCTGTGTCCTCTTTTGCATCAACTCCCTGTTCTGCTGCTCCTTCTCAGCCTCTTGCTGATGCATCCTGAACACAACAGGGACATACATTCATTAATATATGAATACATACAGTCAAGTACGAAGGTTTGTTCACCCCTTGCATATTATAGAAATTTTGAGTTTTTACCATGCAAAAATAAGTGAACCTCCTCTTTCATTGGTCAAATCAAGTAGGTAGGTAGAATCAGGTAGGTAAGTGATTGGGTATGAAGTCACCCATACATGCAGATTAGAAACCTGCTCAGTTTGGTGTTACCATGCTGGGAGAAAATCCCTTCAGGAAGACTGAACAGTGGCTCTAGGAGACGTTTACCCCACGTCATTGCTGCTAATTGAAGGAGTTCACATACTTTTGCACACAGGGATATCTGGATTTTTGTTATATAAACCAGTTTTATTAAATAAACAGTAAAAGCATATCATATTTCTCTGTGAATGTTGTTTATTTGGGATGTCTTCATTCAGATTGGAGGTTTAGATAAGGATTGTATAAGGTTATTCCTCTAGAATGTATGAAATAATGACCACCACCTGTAGGTTTCAAACTTTCAACCATGACCAAACCAAATGGATGCTATTATTGTTTGGGGTTTTTGTTATGCTAGAATTCCAAGGATTCTAAGGAGCTAAGCAACCTTGAGGTTAGTTGGAGAAATTAGTTTCCTACTTGAATATATTGTTCATCTCAGCTTTCAGGCGGTGAACAAAATGAACATTTTTCAACACATAAGTCATTTTGTAATCACAACACTTAAAATGGAATAGCAGTACGCAACTACTTGCTGGATTTTTGGTTCATGTTTGACATTGCAATTGGTTTGCTGGGAAACAAACTCAAATGTATCACTCACTAAGTGCATGCGTGTTAAGTGTGAAAAAGCTGATTAGAATCCTTTTTTTCACCCAAAAAAGGATTAGCATGCACTCTGAAAGCCCCGAAATAACTCTATAAGACAACGGCAGACGATGAGATAGCTAGCCCACCACAGCATCTGTTGAGTTTCGCTAGCAGCTACATATTAATGTTCACGTTCTTGCTTTGCGAAGGTATCTTACTCAAGAGTTGGCTAACAAAGCCTGACACTTCTGAAGCTAAAACTAATGCTGGAGTAGAGGATTGAGCTAAAGGGGCTATGGCTAAAGACAAGACAATTTACTATGTCATACTAATCAATATTTGAAAAACAAATCAAAGTCATCAGACCATTCACTTTTAGCTATAATGGCACTGTATGGAACCCACATCTCTTTTTCAAGCCTGGTTGCAATACAGTATATTTAACCATTTGTGAGCTAAGGGCCAGCAGCATGCACTGATTCTCTAATGAGTCCTCCAAGAGGGCACCTGCAAGGTTTCAGATTACTTTAGCCAAAAACAGTGTTATTGCATTGAGATATTCTTGTTCATTGGTAAGCCCATTTGATGGCTTTCCAGCTTGTTACCTTCTAATGGTCTCCTTCAGGTACTTGGCAGCCTTCTTGCGGCTCACCTGTGCCTCTTCAATTGTCTTCTGACATTGAGTCTCCTCTTTCTTGTGCATGGCTGCCTGTTTACTATTAGCACACACACACAAAACAAGCCAATTATTAGACAGGTATAATCAGCATTCACAGCTTATGTAAGGGACTCCCTATATAGGTTTCTCATAAGCCATACAGGGAAAAAGAACTCTTGTACCATCTTGTTTCTGCAGACAAAATCAATAATAATCAGCACACACTAATCTCCTAAATGAAAAACACAATCTTTCAGTACTTGCCTGTACAAAAAAAAAATCAATATAAACTTGCATATGGGAGTGATAGTTTTCCCTACTCCTTGAAACGCTGCATCTTGATGCGTAGGTTCTGGGTGGCCTCGTTCTCCTGATGCAGCCTTGCCGTCGCTCTCTGGGCCTTCAGGGCCTGCAAGACCCCCTCCTCTTCCTGCATCTCCTGTCGTAGCAAGGAGAACCTGCCGTGCTCCACCTCCACCTGACACAGCTCCAGTCTGGAGAGGCGGGAGAGGAGGAAGCCATGGGGTTGATGAGGTGGAGGAGGGGCCACACAGAATGAAGTGGATGGAGAAACGAAGACAGAGACAAGATGTTGACTGACAGTGTCTGCTGTGTAGCGGTACAGTCACCAGCAGAAGGAAGTAACTTAGACCCATATGCATTTACCGATACCCATATTTTGTGGACTGAAGCTGCCAAAAGACATCTGATATTAAAATAATAATAAAAAAACATATTCAGTCGCTGTGGTCAGGGAGGAACCTCCATCATATCAGAGGTGGAGAACACTGACTGATATCTGATTTTTAATAAAAGGCCAATATCGGCCCAATATAACGGTAAACCGATATATCGGTCTAAACCTAGAAGTAAGGCAATTCTGTGCTAGGTTCGTCATGGCTGCGTCCCATAAAAGCACTAGGACTCACTCTTGTTGCTTCAGGTTGGTGTTGATGTGGGCTTCCAGTTCCTCCTCTCTCTGCAGCTCCTGACACAGACGCTTATGCTGAGCTCGCAAACGAAACACTGCCACACTGCAAAATCAAAATGAGCAAAACAGTGGCGAATGCACGGGGAAAAAACAACGGAAACACTGAACACATGAAGTACCTGATGAGGATTAGCCTTCACAATAGTCACTATTTCTTTATTTTGAAACTTACCTGTTGTCTGCCTCTTTCTGTCGCTCTATCTCTTCCTCCAAGTTGTCTCTCTGCTTCTCCAAGTCAGCAATGTTCTGATGACAGAGTTTGAGCTCTTCTCTGGAAAAAAATAGCACAAAGTAAAAAGGGACAAGGCCAAGTAGACCAAGTAGACCAATACCTAGCAGACCATCCCACATGTAGAAAGTCCCAGATGGTCTGCTAGATCCCAAGGAAGATTTTCAAGACAACTGGTGGTGTTCAGGGCTGGCTTGTCAATTGTGTGATAAAATGAAGGTAATTTCGTTGGACCATCAAGGTAATCCAATGAAGATATTGTGAAGCAGAGTGGACACACACACACACACACACCTTTGAATAGCCCAGTGTTCTTTTTGCAACCTAATGGAGTGCAACACAACAATGTGTGAGTGGTTAAAAGCAATACGCTGGAGAGTGCTCTAAAGTTCTTATTCAGATATGGTCAGACACAGAGCAGCTATACACTGACCTGTGTTGTTTTACGTTTGAGGAAAATGACAGACATTGTGTTTGTGCTAGAGCCTGCATCACGGTTCATTGGGTGCTTAATGGCTCGCAGTTCAGACAAAGAAATGCGGGGAGAGGGGACATTATGGGAAATGGTCTCTCTTCAGCAGCTGAAATGATTTCCTACAAATTGCTGAATCAATTGGTACAGAAATGATTGTCCCTAGTTGAGGAGGGCAGGCAGGGGAGAGCCCTTTCAAAAAAAACCTTCCACAAATCAAAGATAGGCCTGTATTGCCTCAACAGGAAAAACAACCTGTGGCATTTGTAGATTCAGGTAGTTTAGCAATTATCACTTCACTTCTGGTTAAGGTTTTTAATTACTTAGCAAAACCAAATGCAAAAGTTTCTCCTAGGCTTGTGCTGGGTTTGGAATAGCCTCGAAAGGCGCAGAGACTCTATCTAGGTTAAGGAGCTAGCTCCAGGCGTCTGCTAGTTGCCAGATCCAGACCTGGCTTTCAGCACGTCATGCTCCTTCTGTCGGTGAAAGCAGTCCAGCTGGTCCAGGTTTCGTCTCAGCTTGAACGTCCGTGCTGTCTCGGCAAAACTCCTCTTTCCACCGCTGACGGCCACCACCGCAAGGTCACCATCACTGTCCTCCCTTGGGGCAGATGCGACATGACATTTGGAAGGTTGCATGGTTAATGCAAAATGGAATCATACTGTACATACATACATAAAATGACAAGACCATCACGCCTGAAGTTGCTTGCAATGAAATGGATTCTTGTTATAATGACTCATGATGCAGAATGCATATCACTTTAAATCCATAACTGCAAAACTACAGAAAATTAGACTCAATTGTTCACTATAAAACTTTGCAAGAATGTCACCTTGACTGATTGTGTTTAAGATCACTTTCTAGATACTGAAGGATATAACATCATTACGTAATAAGAGGACTAATAAGCAGCATTTTGTGATAATATGAGAAAAGTTAAACCGTATGTTAGTGTTCGGAAGAGATATCATTGCAATGAAGTAAGAGATACCCACTCATACAACTCTTCCAACCATTCTAAATCAGGAGGAATGGTTGGGTCTTCCTCTCTGAAGGTCTCACCTGTCCCTTCATCTGAAATACACAGTTAATGTCAACAGGCGCTATAAACACTGGCATCATACACAGCAATATGCAATGTCTCATTAATAGTGAATTAAAGATAA
The DNA here is from genome assembly GCA_900323365.1 of Monocentris japonica. Taxonomy (NCBI): domain Eukaryota; kingdom Metazoa; phylum Chordata; class Actinopteri; order Trachichthyiformes; family Monocentridae; genus Monocentris; species Monocentris japonica. The sequence goes on from OOFE01028770.1 coordinate 56,596, forward strand.
GCAGCTTATGTCTATTAGCAGTGGCATAGTGGGTTAATGATCCCCCAAACAAGACAGCCAAAGGAGCTGTCACTCACCCCCAGTTTCCTCATCAGTCCAGGGACAGGACCTGGTGTTGCCTACTGTATTTCCAGACATGTTTGAGACCACGGCGGAAGGACTTTCCCTGTTTGGTGCGTTCATTTCAACTTATTTGTGTAACACAGGTGGATATTATCAGTAAAATCACATTTAGTTCAAAACGCTCAAAAGAGAAAACTTAACTTCTGAAGTCAGACGGCTGTTTTTGGTTTGTAGCTAGCTTCAGTATAGCCCCGAGCGTGGAGACGCTCAAAAATAGGGCTATTTAATGTTGCCTTGCTTATTAAAGGTAGCTACCTCATAAAACACAATTCAAAGTATTTTAGGAATCTATAGAAGCCATTTGTTAATTCGGCATACATGTAATCCACTAAGCAGCACTTTATTCCAATAATATTTCAACTGTTAGAACTGGTTCATTCTGCTTGTTACCGCCCTCCTACCGCCTATGCAGACTCTCGGCTCTCCATGGCACATGATTGCCCAGCCCTGGCCTATAACGTTATTGTGGCGGAAGAAGACTGTGGTAGTAACAGGCGATTAGGTTCTAAAACTTGCATTTTTACTTCAATTAATGCTGCTTGGTGGGTTGTATACATGCCGAATTAAAGAGTAGCTCCTATTGGATCTGAAACTGCTGAAGACATATTTTACGAGTTGTGACTATTTGCCGATAACCAAGGTAACAATCAATTGCCAGATTTTTGAACCGAATTTGGCGAATTAACGTTAGCAAACAGAAAGCCAATTGGATAATGTTGAACGCTAATGCTGCACCGCGGCCCAACTTCGGCTTGGTCACATTCAAAGTAATAAATTAATTTAGCAAATATTTTGTCGTTACCTCGCTTAGGTTTCTTCCTATAAGTCGACTCTTGGCAAAAATATTCCCTAAATAACTTTATTTCCTCGAGTTTGACTCATTCAATCCGCCATGTTTGCTAGTGTTTCCATGGAGACGGGACGCGGGGAGGGCGGGTCCCTAGCGGTCCTGCAGGTAGATTAGCAATATAAGTCCATGGGCCAGACCAGATATCGGTACCATCTGGGTGGGCAATTTCTAGTTGTGATTTTTTTAATACCTATACATCCCTAGATTATATTTTGATATGATAGACCTTGCGGATTGATAGCTTATTAGTGGTTAGTGGTTATATGAGGGAAATGTGTGTTTTAAAAAAATCTAACAAAGAGGTAAAAATCTAAATAACAATCTAACTTTCATCGATATGGGGCATAACTCAAAGGTCTGGCAGAATAGGTACAATGAGTGAGCTGTGTGAGCTGGAGTTTTTATTTATTTATAATGTAATATTATTGTCATCATCATTTTAGGCCATTAAAATGATGATGGACTGTGGGTGTACTGGTTGTGCATGTACGGAACTGTATAAATAAGAAGCAGGGCGTTGCTGGAAAAGAGCATGGAGCGCAGTTGACATTCCCTGGATAAATAACACTACAAAAGTAAAAACACACTTTGACTGCATGTCTTGCGGCACCATGGTGTGATATAGGCCACACAATTATTTGAATTTCAGCATAAAACTGAGATTCACTCATGTGGGAATAGGCCTCCAGTACTACTCATGTTTTCTAACACCCATACCGAAGAAAAACTGGTGTTTTTCATATTGGAAGAAGTGAATCAATAATTTGAAGCAAAAAAAAAATTCTTTGTTACGTTTTCTCACTGTTGTTATAATTGCCATCATCTACAATCGTCTTATTTCTTTGGACTGATATCAATCAATCCAAGCTCAGCAGGAAATCTTTCTGCTGATTCAAACGAATGATACAATCTGTGAGAGTTATGCAAAGTCTTTTTGTCAGGTATGGGAATTCAAGATATGGCCCTTATCCAATTTACATTGGAAAAAGACATTATATTCCAGTTGATTGGCAATGAACTTTTTTTTGCGGGAGAGATAAAGGCAAGAAAGAGGAATGTGTATATAATTGTGAGGAAGACAAAGATAATGGGTGAAATAAAGAATAGATCAATGGAAAAGAGAGTGGGCAGAGAGAGACGGAGAAAGAGAATGCATGCATGAGGAAAAAGTGAAAAAGAAACAGTTTCTGTATGAGGGAGAATGCGGTCCCATCCAGTGCGTTGCAGTGTGTACTGTATAAACTAGTCTTAATATCAAAGGACTTGCACTGCAAATCCAAGTGGAGGATCCTGGGGGAGGCAGAGACAGTGGGTTTTTATCCAGAGTCGCTAACTCTATCTGTCTTCCCCAGGGTGAGGCAGCAGAAACCAGGGCAGGTACGCCGCTGTAAAAATATACTGCACTCCACAGAGCACATAAATGAGGTTAAGTTTGCAACTTTTTTGCAGCGTGACTTGCTGTAGGTCTATATGAGAGATCACCCTAACAAAAAGAAAATCCTAATAAAATTCCTATAATAGGATCTGTAATGTGTCTATAGTCTTATCATACTCTATGATATATTATTTATCTCCAATTACTATCATATTCCTATAATATTCCTTCAGCATAGGGACCTATTGTGTGTTTGTGATCAATAGTGGGTTAACAGTGACCTTACTGTACATTATGACATTTTATTATCCCCTATGGTATCACTATAATATTCCTTTAGGGACTTATAGTGTGTCTTTTTTTATCTCCTATACTATTTCTATAATATTCTTACAGTATATGAATTTATAATGTTCTTTGTACTCAATAGTGTGTGACCTTATGATACTTCATGGTATTATTTTATCTCCTATGGTAACACTATAATATTCCTATAATATTGCCATCGGGAATGTCTGTGGTGCCCTATTGTCACCTTGTTTAGTACCACTATAGTACCACTTTAAGATTCCTATAGAGACTTATAGGAATATCATAGTTTTGCTGATATTTGTACACTATACTTCAAACATTTATCATAGTATTACTATAGTTCTTTCTCATAAGGCTAAATGGGTATAAAAGAAGTCATTCTAAACTTTACAGTGTAACCTATATGCAACTCTGGATTAAATCTTCCAAAACATCCATCTAAACCACATCAAACAACAACAATCTCCTGAAGTCTGATCAAATGGGGGTCCGTGGTCTAAAGCGCATCTGTTTGGCGGTGCGTGACATAAAAAGGTTTGATAACCTCTCTCTTAGGGAACCCATCTGAGAAGATTGTTGTGCTGAGATGTTATGCTTGAGTACAGAATTGCATAACTGTCTGTACTATAGGTGGGAAGATAAAAGCAGAGTGGGAAGAAACCTCTGACCAGAATAGCCATCCCTGTCTCTCATCCTGCTGACCTCTCTTCCACTGGTTATCAAAGCGGGGGTCCTTGAGGGTGTTCCAGTGGTCCCTAGCAACATGAGGAATAGTTCATTTTCTCTATAATGTAATGCCATACTCCCATCTTTCTCCATTGGAGTACAGGCAGCTCATGGGCCTATTTACAGTACACCACTAATTGCTCTTAATGGAGAGGATTCACGTGTCAAACGTTACGTAATATCCTGTATTCCTGGTATGTCTTGCCCTGACACCCACGCCCCCGGATTTAATCTGATGTTGTAGAGACCAGGCAATGCAGGGATGGACAGATTAGCGAGTCTCTCTCTCTCTCTCTTTCCACCCCCCTCCTCCTCTGCGTGTCCATCTCGCTCTTTCACTCTACCCCCTCCCCTCTCTCCCTACCACTCTC
>OOFE01028773.1:1871-19402 GCA_900323365.1 Monocentris japonica
TTTTTTTTTGTGTGTGTGTGTGTGTGTGTGTGTGTGTGTGTGTGTGTGTGTGTGTGTGTGTGTGAGATGTCAGCTGGATGTAAATCTACAGACGGTGTCAGCATTCATAAACTGGGAGTAACGACCCTCAGAGGAGCGACTCCCAAAGCCCCGGGCATCACTGTTCCCACGGCAACACCTGTCATCACCCCCTGACCCCACCTCCCCACACACACACACACACAGACACACACAAATACACATAGACACATGAATGCATGGAAGGAATTGTGTGCACATACACACACGTGTATACACACTCAGGCACACTCATCATCGTACCAATTAGAGGCACCACAGAGCGCTTCACGAGAGGCAAACTGTGGCGTTGTGGATCTTTGTAAACATTTACAGTTTCCCCTGAGATGAGATGATTGTTTAGGATCTTTGATTGGTGGAGAGACTCCAGACATGAGGATTCTTCTTCAGATTTTACCTTTTCCATCCTTTTGTTAACCTTTTGAACATTTTGAACTTTTTCAGCAACACCCCACTTCATACTCTAGTACCCAGAATGCAACTGGGGTTCAGTACCGTGAGATTGGAGTTTTAGTTCTACAAACAATTCTCAGAGGCAGAGCTGCTCTGAACACAGGAATGATCTGATTGGCTGAGGTAAACCTCAGTGGGCTCAGTGAAAAAGGCAAGGTGTAAGAGAGGAGCTTGCTAATATTGTCTCAACTGTGACATCATTTTCCAGCCCAAATAAGGGATTCAGACCCCGCCCCCTTTCAGTCCAATGTGAAAGTGAATAGGGGTGTATAATCATTGCCTTTAACTACATCCAGTGCTAATATTGACTATTTTTGCTTATAGGGTTCCTCTGTTATGCATTTCTTTACTTGTTCAGGTGGATTCTGGTAGGTTTTGAAGCTGCAATGAAAAAAATAAAAACTTACTTAGCATAGCATCCCAGCATTTGTCTCTTTGTGTCCTGAGGAAAAAGGTAAATAACAACATTGTGCCTTGAACATAACAGATTGATGATATTTAACAGCATCGGAGGATCTGAGGGTGGAAGTTTCCTTATTTAACCAGGCAAGAGGAATGCATTTCCATGTTCAACAACAGCCTGGGGGGGAGTAGACGCTCACACTCACCCCTTGCAGCTTACTGCTATTACCACAAGGTTGTACCACTGAGAAGTTGGGGGTTCAGTGTCTTGTTGAAGTGTGCCTCTACGCTTTTGAATTTCATGCTGTCACTGTCACTCATCCAGTCAAGCCCATTGCTGTTGTTTAACTCCCACCAGGCCCTCTTGGTCAGTACATGGAGGAGCTTGACACATTAGTCTCGCACTTCACCGATGATGGCTCTGCACTCATCCTCCTCCTCTGTGACTTTAACATCCTTCTTTCTCTCCTAATCACCTTTCCCTCTGCCCATCTCATCCTCTCTGACCACTACTTCATGTCCTACTCCCCCCCCCCACTGATCTTTCCTCTTCTGTTCTCTTGGCCTTCCCTGCCCCTGAATCCTTCTCTCTCCTACCCCCTGATACTGCCACTCTTCTTAAGATTATTATTTGGGTGTTTTGCCTTTATTTGACAGTCAGCAGTAGAGAAAGACAGGAAAGATCAGGGGAGAGATGACATGTGACATAGGTCCTGGGCCGGATTCGAACCCAGGACGTCGCAGTTATTAGACCTCTGAGCCACCAGGATGCCCCGCTGCTGATATTCTTCTCTCTACTCTGTTCTCTTCCTTGGCCCATCTCTGTCCCTTCACCTCCAGGCATTCACGGCCAAGAATCGATGACCTTCCTCCTTTGTCGATGTTGAATGAAATGAAATGTTTTATGCATCTGTAAAGCACCTTGAATGTGTGTGAAATGTGCTACACAAATAAACTTGCCTTGCCTTCAGGCTGCTGACAAACTCTATTAAAGGGAAGTATCTCATGCATCTCAAGAATGCATCTCTGCATTCTCACACCGTACACTTTCTTGAGAGGAAAGCGACTATCTGCTTCCCACCAAAGAAGCCCAGCCACTTCCTTTCAACTCCATAATCTCCCCCTGGGTTGGCGTCTTCAGGTTGTTCCTAAGAAGTAAAAGACATCAATGCAGGGAATCAGCTTCTCTAGCGCCTCCATTGATTGTGTGATCTTAACAACTCTTTATCGATCTGTTTCTTTCTGACCCCATCCTCTGACCCGCTCTTCCACACCTCTAGTTTTAAACCAATTTAGCTCAGAGGCATCGTCCCTCTAAAACACTTCTGCTGAAGCGGCCGGCAACAATAGAGATGTTGGCACCAAGGCAATCTATTTGGCAGTGCGGGACCGATTGAATGTTGAGTCCAAAGCTGACAACCCTGATGGGAAAACATTCTCTTTTTCAGCCAGCTTTAGAGCTCTAAAGAGAGGTGTCAAAAAGTATCAGGGGTGGTGGCGATGATTTATGTAACGTCTGACAACATCCAACATTGTGTACCTGGAGAGTTTTTGGACTCAGCTGTTATTGCAAACTCTTTTGGTGCACACACGTAATGCTAATGTTCATGCTAGTTGTAGAGATTTGTAAACAAGTTGATCATTGTTGTCTTAATGGGTGGGACTTCAAGGGGCAATAAGTCAGATTTTTGGCCATAATATATCTGCCTAAAACCGATACCAACTTTCTATTACTAAAAGGTCTATCTTAATACTTTGGATGGTGCTGATCGCCTGTGATTACATGACATGCTCTATGCTAACTGTTCTATGCTATGCTATGCTATGCTATGCTATGCTATGTTCTATGTGTTCTAGTGTGCTAAGAGCTATCTACCGGAGACTGAGGTGATTTTGGTGCCAATGCTCTCAAAAGTGACCAAACTCCCATAAAGTTGGTGTAGTCCTTTAAGCCGTATTTTGCAATTTTCCTCAACTGAATTCTAATGTTTATTTGGGCTCTTTTGGCTACACAAGCCAAACTTGTTTCCCCAATTTTGTGATAGCAGTGAGTTAACATTAAATTTTGTGCTGCTGTCGTTGGCCGCCGCTCTGGCAGTTTTGACAGAATTCAATCTCACTTTTCCTCATCTGCATTCAGTTCATGTGAAACGACAGGTGTCAGACTGGGACTGACAGGAATACACACACAGATACACTTACACAAGAGCATGCACACACACAATGCTTGTATTACTGCTAGTGGGGACCTTCCATTGGCTTCCACTGTAGCCTTTCTATTCCATGTAGACCTTCCATCAAACTAACCTCAACCTTAAACCCTTTCCTAAACCTTAACCCTAAACCCAAGCATTAACTTCTATCCTTAACTGTGAACAAGTTCTAACCCTAACCAAACCTAGAATAACCTAAACTAACCTAATCCTGAATCTAGTCTTAGCCCTAAACCCAAGACCTAACCCTAAAATTGCCCCTTGGAGAAGTTTAGACCGGCCAAAATGTCCTCACTTAGCAAAAATGTCCTCACTCTGAAAGTCTCAATCTCAAATTGGTTCCCACAACACAAGTATGTATACACACACACCTGCACACACCTTTTAGACACTGCTGCTGGGTTGGTACCCTCATGAAATGGTTTAACATGTCTTCTGGTGGGTAAAAGGGCGGATTTATTTTTCAATTTCTTTTACCACTTTGTTGGATTCAAAAAATCCTCACTTGGCTGAATTTTCCTTTGGATATCAACATCAACCAGACTCGCGTTACAAACTGTATTTATGGATTTCACACACAGGTCAAGTTCAGTTTACTTTTATAATGAAAAACTCCCCCGTGAAATTGTCCAGATCTGGGCCGCGGCTGGTACTGGGCCACGGCAGGATGAGGTTGAGTCTGCTCTTTGATATGAATTATGGGTCTTCTCATGGGTCAGACTCCTGATTTGATGATTCACATCACTAATCTCTTGTCATACGTATAGTTTTGTTCAAATCAGTTACAGGTAGGCTTGTGTTGTCACCTTAACAGTACCCGGTTTTGCACCAGCTGGTTTCGGTGTTAGCCTGAAGGCCATAGAGCTGTACTTGTGCCTGGAAGGACGCTGGTTCGACTCCCTGGAAAGCTTGGAAACGTCTGCAATGGAAATTGTGATGAGTAATGCTCTCTGCTCCCTCAGCAGCTACTGTCAAGATCACCAACAGTAGGAGGCTGTGGTTGTACTGGGCAGGTCCCAGTGTGGAGGGAATGCTGAAGTGAAAGAACGTGTGCTCAGCAATCCTTCCCTGAATAAATGACGGTACAAAGGGGGAAACTAGCACAGTATCTCTGAAATGAAGCCTCTTATTACAGCTGCAGTCATAGTGTGCGTTATTGCAAAGCTAAAGTCAAGATGCTGCAGGTCTGATAAGCCTTTAAAATAATACATTGGATCACTGCAGTTAGATGGTTTGTCAGGCACATTTTTCTCCTCTGCTGAGCTTTGGAGCTGTTGGCGTATCGATTCAAGATTTTGATCAAATGGTTTCCGAGGAAAGCAGTTGAAGCAATTTTCTACACCGTAATTCAGGAGGCAAGAAGCGCAAACAGTCTGAGCCGAGGTGGAGAAGAAAACAAAGAAAGGTGCCTTTTACCACCGCGGCGGTAATCTCGCTCTCGCTGTGATTTCGAGGATGCTGGGAAATATTCCAACCTCTTTGGTGAGAGTCTATAATAGGCAGTGGCATTTATTTACTTTCTCAAGGCCCCCTGCTCAACGCCACATCAAAATCACCAGAGGCTCCATTAAGCTGCAGTTTAATCGCCCAGGCGCTTAACAAAGTGCAGCAGCTGTCTGTGGGGATTTCATGAGAACAAAAATAAGTCAAAGCACCTCAGAGAGTTGTATGTATGGTCCTGAGCAAGGCACTAAAGGTTGGGGGTTTGAGCCCCTGTGGCGCTGCTTGTAAAAGGGAGCATTTGATGAGGGCAAACCAGATATCTCTTAAATGTCTTTTATTTTTCAAAGCAAACTCTTTTTGCTATAGAATTAGTCTGACAAAAATGTCTTTCAGTGTAAAAAAAAAGCAAAAATCAGAAGGCTGAATATTTTAATAACTTCTACTACAGCAGCATTGTGCCTCATGTGACCTCCCCTTGACCTCTGACCAGAGTGATTTATATATATATTTAGCTTTATAGTTATATAGTTAACACATGATGAAGATATGGATGTAAGGTGTGTAGTCAGTCCATGTCACCACACTGCCCATGGAAGTGTAAAGGGCTGTTTTTTAGTACATTGTGTGGTAAATGTCACTTCAAAATGTCTTTGTATGTGGCACATTGCCATAGGAGTTAGGAAGCAATGCGGTAGAGTACATCCTCGCTCGAAGTTAAATGCTGTTTGGTTTCAATATTATGAATTGTTGCCTAAAGATCAGAGAGACAGGCTTGTGACTGGAAGGTTCCCAAGATTGGCTGGGAAAACTGGGCAGCAGGGAGCACCATTTAACCCCCAGTTAAAGAAGGCTATGGGTGTACTGGGCAGCTCCCAGTGGCCACCAGTCAAGATTGTTCCTATGTGAAGAGCTTCAGGTGTCAAAATTGTTACATACCAGAAATTGTTGTCCTCTTTCCTCCAGTGTTTGTCAAGAGAGTGACAGCCGTGTTTTAAAGAAGACCTTCAACAGTTTAGCTGAAATGTCACGACTGAACTCTCCCTGAACGCAACAGATTAAACCTCAGTGCCTTAACATAGCATAACAGCCCCAATGGATTAAGTCCTCTGGTAGCTCCTCCATTTGTCATCACATGCACATGTTATTACAGTCCCCACAAACAGCAATTGCCCCAGCGTGCTCAGCTTCGTCTCCACAGCGAGTCCTATCTTCGCCTCATCGCCTGTGGTGCTGCAGCCCCTGGGGATTTATTCCTCGAAGGAATGCAGCGTTGCTTTTCACCAACAGCCTCATGATAAACACTGGAAACTGCAGGGGAGGATGGAGCGCCGCGCGAGGGCAGGAAATGGAGCGCAATTAGCGAATTCAATGGGAATGGCGGCCCTGCCAGTGGAATGCTATTCATTAGCACCTGTGTGCATTCATTGACTCCTCAAATTGGAGACGTAATTAGGTTTCATTTGTTTCAGTGTGTTGCCCAATGAATTCCCACACATTTATAGAGCTTGCTATGCTCCGATAAGCTGTGCTACATAAAGCCTTCATAAAGTGATACTTGTCATATCACTGGTTTGAAATCAGCTCGTAACGCCTTGGTGAACGTCTTCTGCCATTTATCTCCTTTTTTTCCTGGCAGTCACTAAAGGTTGACTGGTAGACAGTGGTAACCCACACCAACTCAAAGTACAGGTCTGGTATGCAGTGTTTACAATCATTACAGCAGTAAACAAACCTTTTTCAGCCTTAAAATACATCAAACTCATATTAGCTGTAACATGCTTTGAGCCTTTGCATCGTATCGGCACACAGGGGCAGGAAATGGGTCGTGGTTAGCGAAGGCTCTCGTTCTGGCTTCCATAGCAATGCCAGTCATCGGCTACTCACATAGGAGAAATCGTTCCATTTGATTTGTTTCATTCAACGTGCTGTGCAATGAATTCACAACCATGTTGATCTTGATTGTTGTAGATTACTTCAATCTGGTCTTGGATTATTGAAAATTGAGGCACTTCCTGAATCATTAGCCACCCATACAGGTGGAGTTTCTAGACTTGTGGAGTGCTGGTGCAAATCTGAGAGCAGAGCTTTTTTATTTTGGCTGCTTAAAGGTAAGCAGGAGGTGATCTCAAAGACGTTTAATGATGGGTTTGAAATAAAAGGAAATTCCATTCAAAAGCCTGCTTTGATTTATTTGATAGGACGTTGTCTCCTTCCAGACTCTCTCAATTATGTGCAGATACGTTTTTGGGCTTGTGGATTGCTGGAGTGACTGTCACCTTTTATGAATATCACTCTAAAATCAAACCACTTTTCAGTTTTTGAAGTGTTTTGAAGAGCCGTGTGGATGTCACCTTTCATATTATTATCACTCTAAAATCATCATCAAATTATGACAACACAAAAGCAGTTCTCTTCACATACTAAGATGTGAAGATCCTCCAACAAATACACAGGAGATGACACAGCATCTGAAGCTCCCCGAGTATTGAATGAAGCCTTCAGCTGCATTTCGCTCTGCATGTTGTTTCAGAGTTTTTCAGAATAAAGCCTGTTTACTTTGGGCCTTCAGGCGCCTGATGGTGTTGTTGCATAGCAACCACTTTGGAATGGAAAGTAAGTTGACCTGTGCATCGTGAGCCTCAAACCAGCCAGCATCACCTCCCACTATTGCATTGCTACATTGGATTAGGAAAATACTCAATGTCATTTGGAGGGATACTGCACATTATACAATTTGTCTTCTCTGTGTAAGATAAGATGAAACTTTATTGATCCCCATGGCGAAATGAGGACCTGGTAGCAGCAAAAGCAATGGGACTAGAATATAAGCACACAAGTAGAATATAAAGTAAGCAATGAAAACAGTAGAAATAATAGAAATAAAGCAATAAAATAGACTATAAACAAGAGTGGGTCTATGTAAACTGACAATACTGTGAAAGTAAACTGGAATGGATTGCTGGTATTTATCATTTACCATTTAGTGGTTGGTTGTACTGATACTGTGTTGTCAGATGCTATGGGCATGTGCTTGAATGTTGCACGGCAGGCCAGAGAGGCCCTTCGAGGGAGTCATAAATCTGACCTTGTCTTGACCACTACTAGGTGGAGAGAGCCCATAGGATGAACCATGTTAAACATGTTATCTAAGCATGAGAGAACCAATCACGAGAGACTCCTTTGTCTCCAAAGAAACTATAAAGATTGTAGTAAACTGATTTTCAGAGAGAGAGAGAGTTTAGAGAGATTTTGACTTGACCTGTGACGAGGTATCTCTCTCTCCAATATATCTGTATACAATATATTTTTATGTGCTTCAACCTATCAGTGTTTTGTGTGTTATTTCAAGAGTTCTGAGTGCTTACAGGCAATTTTCCACGACAATACCAACACGTTAAATAGACTGGAAGAGTGGGAAGTAAGGGAAAGAGTATGGATTACCTACATGTCTGGACTGTATTTGTCATGCAGCTCACCATCTCTCCTCTCTTTCTGTTCTCCACCTAATAACGCAGAAATGCTAGAAACAATTGATGATACAATTTATTTATATTTATATTAGATATATATTTATATTTATATAATATATATATTTATTTTTGGTATATTCAGATACCATACAAAGCATTTGACTGGTACATAATGAAAAAGCTTTAAAAAAAACTTTATTAACTCATCATAACTCCAAATGCAGGTCTTTTATTCATGTTAGCTGTTAGCTCCCAGCCTGTCCATCAAAACATGTGCATCTAACATTTTGAGGTCGCTAAATGACATCACTTCAACATCACTGTATTAACAAGCCAGTAGTGGGGCGACTGTGTTTCACCCTGGGGAGCCATACTGCAGTCACAGATTGGACCTTTGACGACTGGGAGGTCATAAGCAAAATTACGACCAATTTCCAATCTGACACTGAGGACTGAAGCCAAACACTGTGAAGCTACCGTGCTTCGCCTCAACAGAAGTAGAGACTCTGACAAGCCCCGGGCTGCACCGTCAACTAGCACCTTTAGAAGTGCTTTGAAGATCTTCCCAAAAAATCCAGCACAGCTCACGGGGGGGGAACAAAGCACCTCTAGTATCTAATTCTGTCATAGATGACACCTCGTAAACAACCCTACCCTTCCTCTAGTTTTTAGTTCCTTCCATAAATGGCCTGGTCTTAAAAATGCCAAAACGGTGATAAATATGGCTACACTGACACCTCAGGCCTTCATGCTCAATTCTGAATTGTTGCTCATCTCAGATTTTTTCTGGATGACTGTTCATGTCTATTCTATGATGTAACCCATATCTGATACCAATATGAACTGACATCGATGTTGAAAAGAGTAACAATAAAAAGACTGACAAGAAAGAGACAAATAGCAAATATAGCCCTAATAGCCTTATCTGCTCTACTTGCTGCACCGCTGTCTGAGGTGAATGACGTAAGATCACATGAAAACACATGAAAGTCGCATGCTTAGGAATACATTTTGTACCACATATCTATAGGGTCCAAATCGGAAATGAAAAAATGCGACTCCATGCAGCTTTTTGCTGTTCACATTGATTAGAAAACATCAGATCTGTATCACGTGAGGAAAAAAATCTTCACTTTCAGCTGCAGTGTGAACGTAACCTATGTTAATGCTTACATTCTTTACTGATTTACACTGTAGACATTTATGACCCGTGAAAGGTTTGGGTGCATTCCTCTCCAGCATATCACCATCAAAAGTTTCTCACTCCAAAAATAACTGTGACGACTGCTGAACTTGCCTGTTGCTGAGGATGTGAAGCAACGCTCCCTGAGTTTCAGAGAGTTGACGAGGTGAGGCGACATGGTGTAATGTATTACTGTAATTATCTTATCTGTGTCTCCTCCAGAGATGGATCACCGCCAGGTTTTATTGTGGCCCCTGCCATCAAAGTGACATTTAAGAGCTGCCTGGCAATGCAATATACAAGCAGACATACAATTACGATGTGCTAAAGACCGGAAAGGGATTTGTGTCTGCAACTTTTTCCTGCAGTGTAACTTGTAATAGTCCAACTAAGGGCTGTCTATCCTGTATACTTTAGACCTAGCACACCAAGACTCTTCAGCTGCAGGGCTGGAGGTTTCCAACACTCTTTATTTATTTCATCCTCTTATTCTAACTTTCTCATGGTACACTGGACCAATGCACAGTGGGTCACTGAATACACTTCCCTCTACAGCTTTGACTATTCTCTGTGCTATGCTGCTCAAACACACATAGCAATTTACCAAAACATAGAATCTATCTATTGTGCTAGAGCTTTCTAGCTGCTCACCAAGCACCTAGAAGGTGCATTTAATTTAATTCCTCTGTTTACTACACATAGAGAATCACTGAGCTCCTTCTTGGCATGTGACGTCTACCGTCCTGCCTGGGTTTCCCTCATGCAGGACTCTGAGGGTCTGGAGGCCTGAAGAGCTGAAGAACAGTTGCAGTAACAACCAGGCTAGAAAAAGAGAGATTGTTGTGGCGTGCCTGTAGATCCTTTCAGTAATGTTCTTTTTTGGCATGAAAATGGAAAAATGTAAACATATTGAACATTGGCACAAAATATCGGCTCTCGGCACCTTCAAAACAAAATGATTGGTATCAAGTCTTCAAACACCTACAGTATATTGGTCAAACCCAATTTTGTATAGCCTACTACCTCTCTAGTCTTCTGCCTGTTGATGTACTGTGAAACTGTGAGATGTAAGTTGTCAATATATCTCAGCATCAATGTCACCAGAACTAATTCCTGTTCCTCACTATGCTTGGTGATTAAAATGATTCTGGAGCAGTTAGTGCTTTTTGTTATGTATACTTTCAAACAGTTTGCTAAATAGACAATAATATGAGCTCTGTGTGCAAATAATTGTTTGGGAAAAAAATGATGTATTCTCTTTTGTTGTTTGTCTTCAGGGGAAGAAGTTTCTGTCTGTTTATTGGATTTGAGAAGCCTAAAATATTCACACAGCTGTAATGAAATGGAGTGGCTAGTATTCTCATGTTAGCATGAGCTAAACTAGCCTGCTGGCTAGTTAGCTAGCTACCAGTTTGTTCAGGTTAACTGAGCTGACTCTTCTCCAGCTCCAACTCAGAGTGTTTTGGAGTAGAGACTAGGGCTAAAGACAAGACAGTTGACTGAGTCACAGTAACCTACATTTGGAGACAAATCTACCTGATCACACTGTTCACTTTTACTGAGAACGTTACTGGATGGATCTACAGACACACCACAGCTATCTTTATTTAGCATGGTTGTCATACCAGTTCTCCAGTGGATCTCCATTATGGGGATGGGGTTGTGGTGGTTTTGTGGTAAAAAACCTTCGGTAACCTTTATTTATCCAGGGAGGGGTTTTTGCCATGCAGCACCGGCATGCTTAACACTCATACGCGTACCCGTATCCACACCTGGGAGCTGCCCAGTCCAACCTCGGTCTTCTACCGCTGGCCAGTGAGCAGCTTCACTGGGATAACATGGAGGTTACAGTAGCTGCCTCGCTCAAGGCAGTGGGGAGAACGAAGCCTTTGATCATTCATTCATTGTCTTTACCCGCTTATTCCTATTCAAGGTGACGGGGGGCTGGAGCCTGTCCCAGCATGCATTGGGCGAAAGGCGGAGAAACACCTTGGACCGGTTGCTAGTCCATCACAGGGCGAACACAGCTAACACATACAGACAAACCTTTGATGGTGGTAGAGTTATTCTTATATTGTCTTTCACTGTTGACATGAAAGTGAAATAAACCTAATTTTGCTGACGACCCCCTGGAACCCCTTGAAGGATCCCTAGGGGCCCCCAGACCCTACTTTGAGAACCACCGACTAAGTGGACATTCTACTATCTCATTTTCTGAAAGGCAACTCTAGTGATAGAAAGTAGTAAAATGAACAAGGGGCTGGCAATTTTCTTTCACAGCAAGAGCTTCAAAAGTAAATTAGAAAGAAAAGATTGGGTCCCAAATGAAATCAAGCCCCATTCAACAATACATGAACTATCATCCACAGAATGACACAGTACACAATACAAACTGACATGATTTCCTAGTTATTAGCTGGCTGTGTTTCTATTACTTTGGATTCTCCCTCAGGATTTCGCTCATGCAAAGAACTAAAACAATGTGTAGCGAGCAGAAGATGAAAATTGAGTGCCAGAAAGGTCATCATTACAATTTTCTGAATAGTTTTCAGTTTTCTATTTAACTCCACTGAGCAATAATTCCAACCTATTTTTCTTCTCTCTAATAAATGTTGAATTATTTTATTGAGTTCTACCTTTATTACACAGGGATTTTGCGAAGCATCCCAGCAGGAGGTATTCAGTGTTTGTTTCTACATTGCTAGAGAGAAAATAACATACGAGAGAGAAATGTCATTGCGTACGGTTTTCGAAAGATCATAACATCCATTTTTTGACGAGCCCAGCGCATTTGAAGAGCCAGCCAGGAAGGAGCATATAATATAAAGCACTTTCAAATTCAGAACTGTTTGCCCATAGTGAATAGTGCAATATTTCACCATGATGAGCAAATGACAGAGCCAGCCTTAGGGGACAATGATTTCATGGACGGTTCTTCAGAAGTCGACGGCGCTTGTGGTGCGGCTTCAATAAGTCATTATCGCTGCATCACATCGCTCCAGTGCCTAACGGTGCCTCAAAGCCCCTTGAAGTGTCATTTTTTGATCAAAGCTGTTCCCTAAAATTTTAAATCAACCAGGTCTTGAGTTTCTTTTGTTTATGTGAAACATGCATTTTGTTTTCCTGCTGGGACTTTGTTGTTCATCCAGTGAGCTTGGCTGTTGCGTCATCCTGCTTGCGTCTTCTCCTGTGCATGCTCTGATTTTCTGTGTGTGTGAAGCTTTGATGTCCGGGCGTCCCCTCCCACAGTAAAGCCCTGCCTCCATGACAATGATGTGTCTGCACTGTAGCTTCAAAAAAAAGAATCGCTTTAACTGTTGTGGATCATTTCTTTTCCAATAACATGTATTTTATACTATAATAGATACAATTTTGTATTATAGTCTCATACATAGATTTTTGAGACGCAGAATGGGAGGTGCTCCTGTTTTGTGCTACATGCACTGCTTTATTTTTGTAATCAAACAGTTGCACTTGTGTAAATTAAACGTTGCTGTGTGTTTCTATCACTTGGTGTAAGAAAAGCCTGTAACATGAGGCACCTGGACACTGCTTAGCCTCTGAAACAAGGCGTAGGCAGGAACAACCGTGTAAAATGTAACTACATGATGTTGGTCAAATGAAAAGTCAGACCCTGGTGTGTTTATGGTGTTGGGATGTGTTTTAAGTATTGTATTTACATGCATTTGGGCATGCTATGTGTTGTATGCCTTGTTGATGCAGCAGCACTGTGTCCAAAACACATTCTCCTTTGGAGACAATAGAGCAAGTCTTGAAATCATTGATACTGAAGAGGAAACACAAGAAAATGTCAAGCAAGAGCTAAAGTAGAACATTTTACTAGTAGAACACATAGCCTGCAGCCTCTCAGAGCCTCTCAGGATGGTAGAATTTACCATGCATCAGGATGATTTGTCATAAGCCGAGCGGAGTGTAGGCGGATTATGTCTTTGAGGATTCATATGCAAGAGATGTGAGAGGAGAATGTAGAGTGGGTTTGTTCTGAAGAAGAAAACTTGAGATTCCTCTTCTTCTGAGATGAAATACTGCTGCAAAATCCTTGACTATTTGGATGCTTACGGACTCGCCCACATAGATCACCTTGAAGTGATTTTCTTCTATGTACTGTCCATGAAGAGAGGAATATCACTTTAGAGCTAGAAAAACTGCATTGCATATTCACTGGCGCGCAGCCATTATGTGGTACAAATGAATGGCCTCTCTTTGCATGTCATTTTGATTGAGTGGCAAAGAATATGTGTTCATCACACGGTGCTATATTTGGCAAAAGGTGACAGCTTAGAACAAATGAGCTGTGGGAATGGACTGTCACTGTCAGAGCTGCACACCTTGACCAGTATGACAGGGTTTCAATTTCAAGATGTTAAATTTAAGCCAAGCCAGGCGATGTGAGAACATCCACCACTGATAGTCATTGGTGCACCGCCACTGCACATAATGTTACAACTCCAAACTCCGAATGAGTTTGAGCAGTAACATTTTCTTTTGCAAATGGAAACAAATATCTCAGGAGGCAATGAACTACTAAATAAACAGTAGCTTATATTCTATAGAGGGCTTTCAATTATGTAACACACCCTCTGGCGGCCATATTGGAGGTCTTCAGCTCTTGGCCAACAGTGCCTGCAGCTGCTTTTCTAAATGTAGGACGTCAGCAGAATTCAATAGACGTGCTTTATTTCTGTGCTGTTTCTGACTGAATTGATCATTTCATCTCTGATACATCTGATTGATTTAGTGTTTAGATCATGTAGCTTGTTAGCTAGCTAACCATAGTATCAGGTCAGCTAACCATCACTGTCTTGTTGCTAACACATCTGATTAGCACACTAGCTAACATATCTAGTAGAAGTTTACTTTGTCAGTAAAAAAAGTAATAATAGGGGGAATCCTGGTGGTTCAGTGGTCTAAGGCACACACCACATAACCATGACATCCTGGGTTCAAATCCAGCCCAGGTCACATGTCACCCCTCCTCTCTCACCTGATCCCTCCTGTCTCTCCCCACTGCCTGACAAATAAATGCCAAAAAAGTAACAATAAGGTTTTACATGCTTTTTATGTAGCTGTGGTCAGGGAGGAATCTCCATCATATCGATAGTGGATGTTTCACGACTAGTTTTCCACCTGTGACTTCTCCCACTGTGTCTCAAAGCGCCCACAGTCCCAGTCACTCAGCCCAGTCAGAGAATGGAGAGTGACAACTCTGCATTTATTGCTGATGGCGTCCAATTGATCTGGAATGAGGCCGGGTAATTGCACTTTCCTTTCATGTTGGGTCTGTTTGGACTCCAAGACCAAGGAGGATTACTCCGCCTCCAGCAGACGCCCACGCTTGGAAGGCTCACTTGCTCGGCTGTGTAATAAAAACCCTCCAATACATCAAATGTTCCCGTTACTTGGACCATATTCTGTAAAAAAAAAAAAAAAAAAAACAGTCAGGGAAAGCAGAGGGATTTAGCACTCAGGATAATTACTAACGGGTGGAAAAAGTAAACTATCTAAAATATCCTTAAGCAGAAGTAGTGTTGCTTTCACTGCATGAAAAGCCCTGTTTCTGACTCCGAACAGAGCCGCGAAGCTCCACGGCACTTAATCTCTTCGGTAGTAATCGACAGTTCACGACCCACGAATATAAAGGCTCCAAACACAGGCGGAATCGAACCCCCGTTTGGCCACGGGAGTCATTTTCACCCGTGGAACACCTGCCATCAATCTCAATGGGGGGCAGGTTACTCACCTTGTTAGAACAAAGGGAATTTTCACACCTACACCATGCAGTAATGGCTTTCAATTTCATTGGAAAACCAGCTAAGACTGATGATGCTAAATGGGATTTTACTGGCCATTCATATGTCCTAGGACAAGTTTCATTGGTTCTCTGCCTAGCTTAACTCCTCCCACTTTATGCCCATAGGCTAGGCTATAGATCATAATGTAGCCTAGTCATTCTGAAATAGCCATTTCAAAATCAGACGATCAGTTATTTATTACATTAACTCTTGTCAGCACATAACTGGTGTACCCCCAACCCTTGAAAAGCAGTAGGCAATATGGCTATAAAAGTGGTTTATTAAGTACACGAAAAAGCTACCAAATAACCATAATGACAGTAAATATAGTTACTTATTATAGTTACTTCTACTTTCTAATGCTAAGAGACTAAAAGTTGGGATGACGGTGCAAATGACCTGCCTGTTGACTGTGGTTCAAGTTTGGATTACAGTTAGATGTATGATTTGATTGGTTCAGTGTAATATGCTACTAACACTTAGAGCTGCACATGTCCAGCTACAGCTATTTTCAGTGTCCGTCTAGTTTGACACTTGTCTCTTTATTGCCTTTTCAGAGTCAAAGCCAACTTAGTCAGACACTGACTCGTACTCAGTAACAGTAAGATTTACAGATTTTACAGAGATTTTTCCCAATCACCAATTTAAAAACAAGCGGTTAGAGACCTAGAACTAAACCTCAATCAAGACACTGAAGCAGTAAAAAAACACTGTGCTTTATTGTAGAGTTTTGTAGGCAGAGTTCTGGGCCACTACCTTGGGCTCACTTCATTTCTCTGTTTCACTTTCTCATGCAGCTGTAGTATCCTCTGAGGTTTGTGGATCAGGACCAATTTTGTTGTGGAACAAAAACTCCTACTCACTACTCACATCTTAAACTGCTCGACGATGAAGGACGGTGTTGCAAGATTTCATTCAGAAGCTAAAAAAGCAGAAGACAAAGTAATATTAGTATTACCTCCAACAAGAAGGTTTGCTTGTCATCACGATATATTACCTACATTTCTAATCAGCTTGTTTACTCATCTCTATTGAACTGTGACATTATTATTTAACAGACCACTGTGTGCCGTGCTGGAGACTTGTCGATATTGCTGCGATATTCCTTGGTCATAGGTAGAGGTCAATACAAGTCAAAGATTACTTAACGCCTCGCAGCCTGTACACTCACCAAAAATAGGCTGCAGCATCACCAGGCTGTCAGTCCTTCCATCCACATTTGAGCAACATCGTGTGGCAACGTCTCACTTCCTTGAGTCCTTGTAGATGAAGTGTGGACCCCAATCCTGCTTGGGGAGGCCAGATGGTGTGATCAGCTGGTCTCCTCAGAGCTCAGCATGAATGTGGCTTGTCCCCACTCGGATCCCTTTGTCATCTAATACCTCCTTGGATGTCAGTCAACCGGTGCCAGCTCGGCTGGATCAAAGGGAATATCTACAAGGCACTTCTGTGGCTGCCTGGGCTTGGAAAAAAACAAGGTTTCTCCTCCTTTTGCATTCAGCTCACTGCTCTGCATTTCAACAGCCTGAGTGTTGTAGGGTAGCCTTCCACTGCTCAGTTAACGCCCAAGATGGGAGAGGATGCAAGAGGGCTCTCACAGAGCTGCCGATGTATGGAGCTTGATCTTGGCGTTGCTTCTCAGTTCACTCTGGCGTGGCCGATGAGCAGCTTGTGAATCAACGTTTTGCATTGAGGTGAAAACCAACAGCTGGGAGTCACATGACCTGCAAGCATGTGAAATAGTTTATCCATTTTAACCTCTTGATGTTTAACCCTAACCCTGTGGCTCACACAATACTAACATAACGTAGCGTAGCATGATAGCTATATTATGCCTTTCAATACCATGTGTGCATAGATCCCCCTGAGGCCACACATGCACACATAGCAATGGGAATGGAACCCCTAACCCTGGCAGTGTTAGTGCCTTGCTCTAGGGAATGGAACCCCTAACCCTGGCAGTGTTAGTGCCTTGCTCTAGGGAATGGAACCCCTAACCCTGGCAGTGTTAGTGCCTTGCTCTAGGGAATGGAACCCCTAACCCTGGCAGTGTTAGTGCCTTTCTCTAGGGAATGGAACCCCTAACCCTGGCAGTATCAGTGCCTTGCTCTAGGGAATGGATCCCCTAACCCTGGCAGTGTCAGTGCCTTGCTTTAGGGAATGGAACCCCTAACCCTGGCAGTGTTAGTGCCTTGCTCTAGGGAATGGAACCCCTAACTCTGGCAGTGATAGTGCCTTGCTCTAGGGAATGGAACCCCTAACCCTGGCAGTGTTAGTGCCTTTCTCTAGGGAATGGAACCCCTAACCCTGGCAGTGTCAGTGCCTTGCTCTAGGGAATGGAACCCCTAACTCTGGCAATGATAATGCCTTGCTCTAGGGAATGGAACCCCTAACCCTGGCAGTGATAGCGCCTTGCTCTAGGGAATGGAACCCCTAACCCTGGCAGTGATAGTGCCTTGCTCTAGGAAATTGAACC
>OOFE01028778.1:0-11854 GCA_900323365.1 Monocentris japonica
ATGGTTTGCTGTGCTGCATGGGGATGCTCCAATCGCTCGGAGAAAGGAGTACGAATGTACGGTTTCCCCGCTGACACGGAGAGAAGAAAAAAAATGGTTGGCTCAAGTCAGCAGGAGCAATCTTACTATCACTACAGATTACATAAACAAAAAAAAAATATGTGAGGTGCACTTTTTCACAAACAAGACCACACCATTGGAAAGCTTAATGTTTGGCTTATTAAAAATAAAGAACAGGGAAAGGCTTGCAAAACCCAGGGAGTTGAGACTCAGGGTGCAGGTTGAGGGTGCTCTCTCATTGCAGGGAGTCTTCAGGCACCATTAAACCCCCTGTGGTTCTTGTGCTGAAAGAGTGAAAGTGAGAGAGGGAGAAAAAGACAGAGGAGAAAGGGTTAAACACACCTATATAGGCTTGAATGGGAAATTGCCTTGGGAGATGAGGTGTGGTCTTTGTTCCCCAACTTATGTTATGGAACTTCATTAGTTGTGATCAACAGCTTTTGCTGCTGATGTTTAACAAAGTAAGACAAGTGGCATCAGTTACTGATGTGATATGAATTTGTATAAAGTTGTCTCATGTTCTTGGCTGTCTTTCAGATATGTAATGAGTGTCTACATGTCCAGTAAGTATAAAGTGATCCCTAATACTGTGCATTCAACCACTATGGGATATGTATGGGAGACAAAACTGAGTTGTTGTGTGTGGGAAGTAAACTCAAGTCACTCTGCAGGCACATTTTGAAGCAGACCAGTTTGTCAAGACCAAAAAGGGCAAGACTAGGCTGGGAGCAGATGCTGAGTATAATAAGTAGGCTGTTCGTGGTTAATGTTGTGTTGCTAACTTTATCCAGTATCCTAGCCTAATCTGTTCACGTTCCCTAAATATTAATTTAGTGGGGGATAATCCACTAGCATGCTTTAATGCACATGTTAATTTGATTCAGATGTGCTGATAATATACAATCTGATTCATTAAACGTCTTACCCTTTAAAAGTGCATCACAAACGATCTATTCTGCTGCAACTCGCTGCTAGTATTTGCTGCTAACTTCCGGGAACTATTGAGAGGCTCCACGATCCGCCATTGCTGTAGAAAAAAAATGGACCATGGCTCTGCTCTTTTCCTCATGATTGACTTGCACACGACCCCTCCAGTCTGCACGTCTTTTGTGGTGTTGAACATGGAGTTTACCTATGCAAATCGGCTTCAACAGGCACGCGTATCCAATTTACAAACGATTGGCGTTCATCAAATATATACACCTGTTCTGGGGACTTTTCAAGTCCAGCCAATCCCCATGCCCCACAACAGAGGCTAGTTTGACACGGTGTAACTCACTCTCAATCTACAGTAATCTGTTAAAATAGTTATGTAAACTGCATGACACATGGCAGGATGAAGAGAAGAAAATTGTTTTAATAGACTACCTGCCCAACAACTGAAAGTTAGGCAATGCGTGAAAGAAAAGACGTGCTAATTATTTACACAGAATCTCAAACAATACCATATAATATAATACATCATTTTCATCATCAGTTGACGTGGCTTCACGGTAAATCAGGTATCACAGAAAACCTCCCCTGTCGTTTTTAATCACAGTACCTTAGACTCGACATTTCCGACAGCACATGAAAGCACCATTAGTGGAGCAGCTGGCTCTGTCCAAGTGTACACGCTGAGTTTTAGCTAGTTAGGACTCTGAGTCGTCTTGTCTGCTAGTGTCAGCTAACTTACCGTTAGACCAGCGGTTTCTACAACAGGAAAAATTTCTAAGCGGATTTCCAGGTAAGTCTGGATCGCTGTAAACACGTAACGTTACGCCGTGATCAGCAACGAAAACAGATACTGATTTTGTCACTGAACATTACAGGGCTAGCGCTAAAGTTACTTTTCGGTTTAACTAACTTGAATAAACGTTCAGTTTGAGTTAAGTTTTCATTTACATCCTGTAATTTTATAATTCACCTGCAATGATAGGACTGTTACGTGCGGAAAAGCCTTTGCGTGAGTATTACAGGTTTATGTAGGGCAGGGGTGGGCAATCATGCCACGGAGGGCCGATCACCTGCTGTATTCTTTGGAAGACTCATAAAATAGATTCAACTTCTTTTGTATTTTACTAACATTTAGTTTTGGTTTACTGTTTTTCTATTTTTTTTTTCTTTTACACTTTGTTTTCTGTGCTTATTTCTATCTCTGATTTTACATTCAAAAGTTTCTTCGACCACTGAGCTACAATATGAGCTATTTAAGTTAAGAGTTATGAGTTATGGTCCGACTTCACGTACTAAGATCACTTGAAATCTTCTTTCTTGTAGCCTGACATTCCGTGTGATCTCTCTTAATTATGAGGCAATTCGCTGAGTTACTTGAAGTAGCCTGGTCTACTTTCATTCTTTGTAACCCCGTTAAAATGTTTTTCAAACATTGTCATACCTTTTGAACAACCAGCGATAGGAAAACAACCCACAAACATTGAAATGATTTTGTTTCTTTCTTTCCTATCGCGCCATCGACATGAAGACACACCCCCAGGGGAAACTCAGGAAACAAATCTTGTTGTCGAGCAGGTGAAAAGTGAAACTTACAAAAGCCTCGTCAACAACTGACGGTAAATGTAATGTATATTTTTCTTAATATTATAGTTATTGTTGTTATTCTATATAAGTAAATAGTGCTGATTTATGTTTCTATTTTAAGTGCTCGTAAAATTTTTGGTTTACAAACAGTTTTAGCTGTTGCTCATAAGCTTTGGAGGTTGGGAGCACCTGTGCTTCAAAGTAAAAGGTTAACTTATAGAGGCCTGGTTAGCCCTGTAGCTGCCGCTTTGTTTGTTTCTGCACACTCTGCAACTTCCCCATTTGAAGCAACAATATGGACTTTCGTGCAGCCTGAGAATCTGTTGGACTTGAGGCCTTCTGGAAGAAGGATAGGCTCCAGGAGACTGTGAAAATGTGTGGCTGCAGCTGGTAGTTTTTTGCCTACCTATGTTGAATGCACTTACTGTAAGTCGCTTTGGATAAAAGCGTCTGCTAAATGCCTGTAATGTAATGTAATGTAATGTAATGAGTCATACAGAAATGCTTACATAGACTGATATCACAATTCTAAATTCATCTGCTAGATGGAATGCCAAAATGGTATGATAGATGTGTGTTGCAACATGGGTGCAGTTGACCATGACCAGGGCAAGCAGGGGGGCTTAGGGGAATACCAGAACAGGAAGTGAAAAGCCTAACTAAGAAAGGGGCATGTGCTTGCTTGAGAGGGTGGACATTTTATGCAGGGGAACTAGAAGCCCAGAGGGGTTTCCTCACTTTGTTTGTTGACTTGTTTGTGTACATTCAAACTGACATTTCCGACAGCACTTGGCCAAAAGACTGAAAATTAAAATGGCTTTTCTATGTTAGTACAGTAAGTGTTGTGGGAAAGGGGTTTTAGTCACACAAAAAAATCTCAGACTTTAATTTTTCATTTTATTGAGGTTTCCTGTGCTTACTTTTGTCCCTTTTGTCCTTGCACTGAAAGTTTAGTTTTCTGCTAATTTTATGTGGGACGCTCAAGGCTTCACCACATACAATACCCAGCTTCAGTCTTTAGGATGTAATATATCCTAATATATGATTCTGCTGAATCTGAAATTACTCAGTCAAGCTGTAGGCTCATAGTCACTCTCAGTTTCAGGAAGCTATTCAGTTAGAGCCCCGTAAGCTTCATGCAGTCTGCAATTTCAGATTGTTTTTCATTAAAAATGTCACTGCAAAAAGACCTAAGGAGGTATACCCAGGTATACTGACTGGTGTATTGGTTCTATTGTTGCATGTTGTTGCCATTTGGCAGCAGTTATATTTTTGTGTATTAGTAAAGCTGGATCATGTTTATGCAGTTATTGGTGAAAGAGAAATATCCTCATTATGTTTATGTAGAACATTTAGGAACATACTGTAGCCACCTCTGAGGTGTGTGGGCAACAGCAAATATAGTTATGATAAAGAGATATGTTAGGCACTGGAAACCCTGGTGTGGAGTTTGGTTGAGAAGCTGGCAGGACAATAACTGTATTTTATAAGAAGTATCTCTCTAAGAGATCTGAGAGAGAGAAACAACAGTAACATGAGTGCAATGAAATTTCTCTAAAACAGGGATGCTGTGTGCATTATGTCCTCAACCTTGACAGCTGATAAGACTCCCCTATCAGCCAGCTGCAGCCACACATTTTCACTCATGGGATGGAAAATGTCTAATCTTGAGGGCATTCAGGCTGTAAATTGCCAGTCTGGTCATTCCTGGCGTCATGTAGAACTCTGTGAGCCCTCGGTGTACAGAATGTCAAAAGGCTAAAGCAGACAAAGCGTTAAAGAGTGCCCAGTAATAAATAATGCCATATGGTGACAACATGCAGTAGACAGTTAACTATAAAATACTAAGTTGACTTTTTCAAGGGAAGGAAAGTCATCATGACATTCTCTGGTGGTTGTGTTCAAAGCTCAGTGATGAGCCTTTACTGAAATTTGATGTGAATTTATATTATTGTTGTTGGAAGTGAGAAATCATGTTAAGTGTTTATTTCTTTTGTTTTGAGCTAATGCATGAATCTATATTACATTACAGTCATTTAGCAGACACTTTTATCCAAAGGTACTTATAAAGCTACCTGACACTATGTGGGGATTGAACCCACGACCCTGAGACTGAGAGTCTCATGCTCTATATTTATTCTGTGAGTTTAAAAACGATGCACATGGAGGAAGACTGGGTCCTGCCATATGGATTCAGATGCTCCAGCACACTACAGGCATCTCAGGAATGCTATGTCTTGCACCTGTGTGGCACCTTGTCCTAAGTCAAGAGGTATATCCTTGGTAACAGAAGAGTGTCCAGTGGACCACAAGAAAAGCATGGTCGTAAATCTTGTATCAGAAGCAGGAAACATGGATTTGTCTTTTGATGGCATGAACAGTTTCCTAATGGGACATATCTAAAAATGTATACCTATGAACTTGATGCCCTAGTATGGTCAATTCTTTCTAAGAGTCTAAGAAAGCGTTGGAGTTAGTTTACCTGTCCCTCTGTCTATAAGAACGTTGAACTGTGTGCTTGAGGGAGGGGATTAACATTGGGTCTGTGAGATGAGCTCTTGATGGGACTACATGATTTAATAACTCTGGACAAGATTTTGTGTCATCCAATAAACCTTTTGCTATCATGTGAGGTTTCTTATGTGATTTGTTTTTAACAGTTTATTCTGATATTTGAACTACATGTTACATTTCAATTTAAGGATAATTTAATGCAAACATGCTACTCTGGTCTTCCTTCACGCAGGCATAGATTCAGATTTGTCTATTTGTTTGTTAAGGTACATCAGCATCATACTGAAAACCATACTAAAATTTAGGCTCCTTAAAATGCCAAAATTGTACAGTGGAATAAACATGATAGGAATTCCAAAAAACTGCTTAAGAATAAATCGATTTTACAACGTTTTGTTGCAATAATCTTATGTATGTTATAGTTTACCTCAGATAAAAGTTTTATATTTTTTAGGTAAAGTTCATGTAGTTAATAGTCTATGGGAAGTTATCTACCAGAAAATGAATGTGGATTTTCTCAAATGGGGATGCATACAACCGGCAGGGTCTCTTGTTGTTGCTTTCTCTGCCATCTGCTGCAGCTTTGATGCAAACTCTGTAGCTTCCACTATGTGTTTTTCTGCGCACACTGTAATCCTCAATATGGACGCTTGCAGCCAAGGCAACTATCCTATTTTGCACAGCTGCACATTTGGTTATATTATAACTAATCTCTCTTCTCATTTTCTCAGGGCCCCCTACTGCTGTGATGGATCTCCAAAATCATCTCAAAATAACACTGAAGACGAAATATCAGAATCTGAATAGCGCGCGTTCTGAAAACTCATTACTTCCTGCAAGACTTTACACTCAGGAGCCGGGCGAGGACTTCTATGGCAGACCAATATCTGATTTTAACCAGCATGAGTTTAGATTTATTGACAAATCCCACAATCATTTCTGGATAAATTTTGAGTCTGTTTCAATCTCAAACATTTTCTCATGTGACTGCAAACATGACTGCAGCAAAAGAACAATTCTTACTCTTGGTGTTTCTGGAATTGGAAAAACCACAGCTGTGCAGAGTTGCACTCTTGACTGGGGAGAGGGAAAAGGGTACCAAGACATCTACCTCCTGTTTCCACTCTCATTCTGGGAGTTAAATTTGCTAAAAAGAAAATTGAGCTTCATTGAACTTCTTTGTACATTTTACCCAGAATTGAAAGAACTCAACATTTCAAACCTGAAAGGACATAATGTGTGGTTTGTCCTTGACGGATTGGATGAGTATCATCTCCCCCTAGACTTCAGTGGTCCAACAGTGAGTGATGTTTCAGAGTTGTCAACAGTGGATGGTCTGTTGACCAGTCTGATCAGGGGGAATCTACTCCCCGATGCCCATATATGGATAACGACCCGACCAGAAGCAGCAAAACGTATACCTTTTAAGTATTTGCTTAAAATGACTGAGTTAAAAGGGTTCAGTGATGAGCAGAAGGAGCAGCACTTGAGGACATCTATTGGTAATGACAATCTGGCTAACAGAGTGATCGACCATGTGAAAATATCGAGCAGCCTCGACTTCCTTTGTCAGATACCTCAGATCTGCTCCATCATGGCATGTGTTTTGAAGAATCACCTGCTGGAAGCAAATGGCTTTAAAATCAATCCCATAAATCTGACTCAGATTTACACAAAACTGGTCAAAAAGCAAGTAACAAACTCAAATAAAACAATTATTGCCAAGCTGAAAAAGCTAGCACTGCGTCGTTTGGGAAAAGGCAATGTAATATATGAGCAAGAATTTCAAGAGGGTGGCATAAGTGTCAAGGAAGTGTCAACGTATTCCAGACAGTGCCCACTTGTGTTGAAAGAAGAGAGAGGGCTGCATAACACTCTGGTCTATCGATTTGGTCACTCTAGCATTGAAGAGTTTTTTGCTGCATCTTCTGCCTTGGACAGCATTGAATCAAAAGAAGCTCCATTTAATGATCAAACTACGCTATTCCTTTCTTGTCAAGTCCTGGTGGATCAGGCATTGGAGAGCGAGAAGGGATACTTTGATGTGTTCCTTCTCTTCATCTTTGGCCTCCTGAAGGAACATGGTAGGATGGAGCCCACCAACCCACTAGTTAACTATACCAAGAGGAAGATCCTGGAGAACATGTACTTTTATAGTGCTGTGACCCTGATCCACTGTCTGAGGGAGTTTGACAGCCGTGCACTATGCAATGATGTCGAGTTGTTTCTCAAAACACAAGAGCCTCCATTACCTGGATTCCTGCCAATGCACTGGAATTGGCTGGCCAATAGGACAGAATACTTTGAAGGGGTGCAAGATATTTTTGAGATGGATGTGTCCACTAGATGTGATGAGAGACTCCTGAGGCAACTACCAGCCATTTTGAAGTCAAAGAAAGCTATGTAAGTTCATAATCACCAGGTATCGTAATTGGCCTCAGTCATCTATATATTTCTAATGGTGTCCATTATTGTGTTCAAAATATGTGACATATCATCTATTGTCATCTCCTTGCAGGCTGCGTTTCTCTAACCTGACAGAGAAATGTTGTCCAGCCTTAGTAGCAGTCCTCAGCACAAGAGACTCGTACCTGAGAGAGCTGGACCTGGGTTACAACAGCATTGGAGATAAAGGAGTGGAGACACTCATGGAGGGGCTGATGGATCAAGACTGCAAACTGAAAACGCTCAGGTTGCAAGGCTGTGGAGTGACCTCACATGGCTGTGTATCTGTGGCTTCGATCTTGAGTCAGTCCCCCAAACTGAGAGAGTTGGATATTAGTGGGAACGAAATAGGAGATGATGGACTGCTACATCTTGCAAATGGTGTTAGATCTCCAGGCTGCCGTTTAGACACACTGAAGTAAGTGTTAGCCTAACTGGTCGAGTGACTTTGTAGATACAGTTGTATGATCATAAAATGAAAATGCAGATAGTTTGTCTATTTTCCTAATGTGGCATGATGTTCACAGACAATAGACTTAAGGGTTTATTTCTTTGCACATAAAAATGATAAAATGCAGAAGATTTTGTAGAGGTGAGATTAAAAACAAGGGACTTATAAAAATGGCTTGCCTCCAAAGAAGAAAAGAAACAAATCCACTGAATTGGGTAACAAACTAAGTGACATCAAAACTCAACAAGGAGGAAATCTGCAAAGCAAATGTGTAAATGACAAGTAAGTGAAGAAAATGAAACCACAGACAGAAACAATCACAAAGGTCAAAAAGAATGGCCTATTTGGTGTACTCTAGCTACTGTAAATAAAATCAATGGAAACAAGCTGTCTCAACAGGAACAGGAATATGAGATGCTCAATGTGACAGGGAATTCTTTGTAATCGACCATCCTCAGTGAGAAAGCAGTCGGCTTATTTTAAATCCTTTTCCTATTTGGCATTTCCCACGTGTTGACCTATGATCCTTTTTATAATAGGCTATCGCAGTGCAACATTGAGGAGAAGGGCTGCTATTCTCTGGCCTCAGCTCTGCAGAACAATTCACACCAACTTAAAGTGCTGGATCTGAGCATCAACGCAATCGGAGACAAGGGAGCCATTGAGCTCTTCAAAAGAGTTGATATATCAAAGCTAACAAAGTTGGAGTGAGTATTTTTATCAATATAAATGCATTCAGTTCTGATTGTTCTCAGAAGTTGATTGATTTCAGCTGTCCAATGACATTTTGTATCACTATGGTGTACAATAATTTACCTTTGGCAGGATGTACCACTGCGACCTCACAGCATTATGTTGTGCAGATATTTGCACAGCTCTGCAGTCTGAAACCAGCAGTTTGATAGAACTCAATTTGAGTAGCAATAACTTGAAGGACTCCGGTTTTGAGCTGATCTGCAAAGGCATGTATGCGTGGTGTAGGCTGGAGAAACTTAAGTAAGTATTCCTTCCTTCCCCCCTTTCCTTTTGCTACTTACAGTTTTAAACAAAACTGGGGAAAAAAGTAATGGTATTTCACCTCTCAAACTTGTTGGTCAGGCCTTCAGTGCAAGGACTGGCAACGTTTGTCATCTATTTATGAGTGTTTTGTGGTTTACATGTGTATCAAGTATGATGAGAATTTGGTCAAAAAGTATATTGTCCAGAATTCACGCATTACTCTAGTGTACTGATAACATGCTCAAAATCATACTTAAATAATTGACTTTGATGTCTTCTTTCTCCTCAGTGTTTCAAGATGTGGCATCACTGATAGGAGTTGCATTTATTTGGCAAAGGTCATGTGTTCAGTCTCACAGCACTTTAGTGAAAGGTGGGTCCAACTGTCAGGTTGGCAAGCAGTCGAACTGACCGATTTGGACCTCAGCATGAACTTCCTCAAAGACAGAGGAGTCAGAGAACTGGCTGACGGACTGAAGAATCCCTTTGGTCACCTCAAAACTCTCAAGTAAATGCTTTTTTTTTTTTTTTTAGAGTGGATTGTAACATTGGGGGAAAAAATGCACTGAGGAATTGCACTATACATTGTTTTGTTAAAAGTGCAGTAAGGTGTAACAGATTTTCTTTTTCCGTTCTAGCCTGAGTCATTGTAGCCTGACCGAGGACTGTTGTACACAGCTTGCTTCAAGTTTTGCCTCAGAGGATTGTATTCTCAGCGAGCTGGACCTCTCTGGCAATGACCTTCAAGATAAAGGAGTAAAGAAACTTTGTGTGGGACTTGGGAACCCTCAATGTAAAATGGAGAAATTATCGTAAGACCTTTTTTAAATTACTTGTTAAAACATATTTTATATTTATTTATTTTATATTCACAACACTTCTTTGCAAGTCATTAGTTAAGCATGGCAATGTCCGGTCCATGCAGGCAAGCATTACAGTATGCATCATTACTACCTGCAGCCCTGCCGTATATTGTAGGAGTACAATGAACTGGAACCTAGGAGCATCTAAAACATTTTTCTCAATCTCTCTCCAGACTGAGGAACTGTGGACTCAGCTCAAAGAGTGTTCAGTTCCTGACCCGTGCCCTGAAATCAAACCCCCGACATCTGACAGAGCTGCTTCTGATGGGCAACAACCTGGAACACTCAGGGATCCGAGTGCTTACGGAACTAAGGGAGAACAAAAAAAATCTGTTGCACACAATAGAGTAAGTGCTGATATTGATGATTCCTAAAATTGCTTGCTCATCACTGTTTTTACATGAGTATTGATGGCAGTTCAGCAGGTTTAAAAGTGTGGAATCTGAACCCGACAGCCTGTTTTTCATTCTGTTTTTGGATCCCCAATCCCTGTTCGCTTATGCCATAGTGGCTGTGTACCTGGCTGAGGTTCACATTGGACAACTCAATACAGGCAAGAAAATAAAGACTGTGGCCAAGAGCACTGTATTGATTTGTATTAAAAAAGAACATTTTATTTCCCTATATTTCAGTGTCATGACTGAGTAAGACTGTGAGAAGGAGACGACAGAGGCAATGCTGCTGTAGACTGCTGGTCACTGAAGCCAACAGAATTGAACCCCCGGTCTACACCAAGCTTATACTGTATACCATCAGCTTGATGGCAGGAAAGTCCTTGTGAGTGTCATTCCAACCACTTCTGTGGCATTCATATCACTTTTACTTCCGCATTAAAGTGATCCTCACATGTGGACAATATGTGGAGCTTTATGTATAGTTTGTGAAGTTCATGTGTACCATATGCATAGGGTTATTGTGAATATAACAACTGAGTTTTTTTTCTTCTACAATGGAGACAGGCAAACAGTAAAGTGAGATTTTGCTGAGTAACCGTTGAAAAGATATATACATAATTGGTAATTGCTGGGCAGTGTTAATTAGCAAGTCCAAACCCTTTTTTGGGTTACTTTTGTTTGCTAGTGTATGTGTACATGACATTTTTGGATTACTATCAAGAACTGCCTCAGTCCCAAGCAGCACAAAACAGTTATTGAGTTTTTCTTTGCCTCATTTACGGGTTATAGTGTTTATAGTGAATAGCACTATATGAGTATCCAAAGACCACTGTAGGGGAAATCAATGACAGGCTGCAGTCTGTCAGTGACTTCTCTACTCTGTTATGTCACTTTGGGGCCTA
The DNA here is from genome assembly GCA_900323365.1 of Monocentris japonica. NCBI lineage: Eukaryota > Metazoa > Chordata > Actinopteri > Trachichthyiformes > Monocentridae > Monocentris > Monocentris japonica. Next base: position 11,150 of record OOFE01028778.1, read on the forward strand.
TCCCACAGTACTATTCATGTCGTATAAGTTGAGTTGTAATGTTACATCTGTTACCTTAGAACATTTAGCGTAATAAAACCAGGACTTTTTCCAAAGAACTGTATAGTGTTTGTTTATTGACGAGTTTGTTATAGCATTACTCCATCTAGTGGCGAAAGATAGCAATTTCTCCAAGAGGGGTTCAATAAATGACGCGTTTGACGCCAGTTGACAATAGCAGCACTTTGCCTGCGTCCTTAGAAATTCAGCACAGCAGGCAACATCTTGTGGACCAGCGCACTGTACCAATAACACACCTGACAGGCGAAGGTAGGCTCTAACGCAATGTTTTCCACATAAGACTTTAAAATAACATGGGCCACTGTCAGCATCATTTAATGGCTGTGTTTCAGAGGACTGACAATGTCGTGAATTTCTGTTATTGTTACGTAATACGTGCATTGTAGAGCGACTCGATATAAGTAGTTCTTGTGTGGCTTTCATGGGCTTGGAAATTTGATTAAAGCGAGCGTCGCCACAGCATGCAGAGGGTGTGGAGGGAAGCATAGTTTGCTATTTGCCTATCAGGCCTGTATGGCGCAGTTTCAGTGAAGAATCCCACCGATTGTCATGCGGGAATGTTCTATGTCGAGCAGACTTCAGCCACAGTAAAATAACGTACATGTCTGCAAGACTAATAAACCAATGTGGATACATTTCTAACAC